>KQ965850.1:37105-144874 GCA_001574975.1 Gonapodya prolifera JEL478
CCCCCTCCCCCTCCTCCTCCACCCCTCCCTCGCCCTACCGCTCCCGCCCCCCACCCCACCCCCCACCGACGCGCGAAACCCTCCTACACATGCGCCACACGCCCAAACACTCCACAGTCGATTTCGGCGCGGCCAATCCGGAGGGAGAGAAGAGGATGAGGATTACGTTTCCAAAGGATGGGAGGGTGGGGGAGGGTTTGACGAGGATGCAGTTATGGCAGGGGTGGGTTGACTATTCAGGGGGGAAGGAATAGGCGCTGGAGGGCGAGGATGCGAGTACGGAGCGGAGTTAGCGCGAGATCTGGAGCGTAGTGCGTGCTAAGGACGAGGAGTACACTGGAGGTGAATTTTTCAGCTGTGGAGCTGCATGTGTTCACTCGAAGCGTGTTGGCTGGCATGGAGTGAGGATGCGAGTGACAAGCCGCAGCGCATTTACGCGAAGCATTTGATTTCATATGGACCGCGGGAAACCAAGAGGAGCGTATGGGAGGAGTCCGCTGGAGATAGATTTGACCACCTCGGTACACTCACATCTCTCACACCATTCTCACACACCCTCCCCCACCTGCAATCTTCACCCTTCCCACCTGCCACCTCCCCACCTCCCACCAGGGACACACCCCTCCCGATCCCCCCCGTCACAGTGACAGTCCGCCGCGGCGGGCACGTGGTGCACAGGACCGTGATATACGGGGAGCCGCCGGGGGAGGAGTATTTTTTGTTTCGGGAAGACGAGGGCGCGGGTGGGGGGGTGGGGCACGGTGGGAATGGGGAGGGGCGATGGTCGTTGGTAGGGTGGCTGTTTGGGTGGAACACGAATGAACACAAGTCACGCGTGGCGCGGTCTGTCGGGGCAGGAGCTGGCCTTGACGCCGGTGCACTCCCTCCTGCAGCACTACCCCGTGCTGCACACCCCGACCCCGCCGATACCGTCGACACCACCCTCCCCCAACCCGCTCAGGGCTTCTCGGCCACGTTCCCGTTGCGCCGTCCCGCGGCGCAGGTGCTTTGGGACGCGATTGTGGACAGGGCGGCGTGGGGGAGGGTCGCGGAGGTGCTTCAGGCGGATGGGGATGGGGGTGGGGAGTAGTTGGAGTGGGGGCGAGTGGAGCACGGGGGTGGGGGGTGGGAAGAGTGGTGGGATGGAGTGGGTGGGAAAGAGCGGACTGGGTGACGAGAAGAGGTGGCGACTATTTATTGCCGTGAAACAAAAGCGTCGGTTCGTGAGACAGAGCGTCGTCAAATATGCCCACAAACCAAAACGACATCACTTTGTAACGGCGTCCTCGTAGCTTCGGGGCTCGGAGAAGTGAAGTCTGGCAAATGTGGAAAGGTGGTCCTTGTTTGCAGTTGGTCCCGATGTGGGGGGGGGGGGTTAATGGTTACTTCGGGGATGATTGGCGGAAATATGTGTTTCAAAAATGAGAACGTCCACGGTGGATGTTTGCGAGAAGGCCGCCGGCCGACGAGTCTGCAAACCGGCACCGCAACCCCCTCGCAATCATCCACGCAGATTTTCACATTCTGAAAGACATGCCTGTCATGCAATTCAGTAGCGGATTCGCGAAGGAAAGAGGGGGGTGGAAAGAAGTCCACAGTCGCTAAAACGTGAAGTTCGGCAGAATGCCAAAGTTCAACCGACCATCTTCACCTGTCCCCTCCTCCCGCTCTCCCGCCTGCCCTACCCCGCGATGGACTTCCTCAACCGCAAACTCAGCGACTTCATCGCATCGCGTCGGGCCAACGGGAGCAAAACATCGATCAACTTCCCCTCATTGTCCGATCTGCCCGACGAACTCATATCGCTCATTTTGCTGCACCTGCCGCCGCGCGTGTACTACGCCGTCGCGCCACGATTGTGCAGGCGGTGGAACGCCATCACATCGACACTCGTCGACGCGGGGAGACGTGTTCCTGCAGCCGTCGTGTTTCAGCTGATGCCGGACGCCTACTTTGACAGGGACAGGAGGGGCACAAAGGTGTTTTGCAAGGTCTCGCTTCTACCGTCGTTTCGGGGGGCGGGGGCGGGAGCGGCGCTGGCGAGGAGGAACGCAGGGGAACCTGCACATCATTCGCCACCACCTCGACCCACCGACCTCGTCGCGCTCAAAGTCAGTATTCTCGCCGCAGCGTCCATTTTGATGGACCTGAAATCCGCCAGCTTGGACAGACTCGAAGATTATGTCAACGAGAAGTTGACGGAATGGGAGCGCCCGCGTAGGCAAAGCGGCGCCCCTCTTCCGCGACTCCGACCGGTGATGGGTGCTTCCGCTTTGAATGCCGATTGGTACGTAGTGCAGTGGGGGGTGGGTGGGGGGGAGGGTTGGGGCGAGACGGAATGAAGCAGGCGAAGCCGAGAGACGTGGAGTCGAGCCCCGCGAGCGCAGCGAGCGCAGCGAGCACCGAGGCCGAAGCGCAAAGCACTGACCGAGGCTATTCGCCGGAGGCGAGTGAGCCACGAAGCGGAATATTCCTCGCGGAGTGAACCCGAGGCCTCGGCGTGACAGCGCCGACCGAGGCAAATTGCCCCGCGGAGCAGAACACTCCTGCGTCTGAACTTCTACGTGTTTACGACGCAACTCTCATTGATATCCGCCACCCGGCCCATGAAGGTCTTCCCGTTACGAGCTCGGGGCGTCATTCCTTTCCACCCTGGCCTCCTTTCTCACGTCACCTCTGGCCGAGCCATTCCGCCCCACCACGCTCTCCCTACTCGCCTCTTCACTCACCACGCTCGCCTCCCACATGGGCGCCACCACGGCACCCACGATAAACACGCTTCACATTGTCGGCAAATGGACGCCTCCTGCGACAGCACCAACAGCTAGTCCCTTGGACCTCGCCCGCGACGTATTCACACCCTTCCCAAACGTCGCCCACCTCCGAATCCGCTCCGACTTCACAAACACCGACCACCCCTTCCTCTCCGAAATCGTCTCGGCCCTCGCATCCGTTCCCTTTGATCTCCGCTCGCGCATCACCTCGCTCCACTTCGACAAGGCCTTCTCGGAGCCCAACCCGCTCAACGACCGTCTTGCGGGTGCGACGCGACACGCAAAGGATCCCGTAGGGCTGCTCGCTCTGTGCGGCTTGCTTCCGAACCTGACCGACCTCGGCGCCATTTCGGGCCGTGTCAAGTGGAACAACTACTGGCGCGACCAGCCTGAGAACCCAGTACTCAGGCCCGCCGCACCTCCGCGTCGGAAGCAGGAGCAGGGCCCGGCAGTGTCTCGGCCCCAGGGGCCTCGACCCTCCATCCCGTTCCTCATCCACCCGACCTTGACCCACCTCACCATCGACCTCCACTCCACGCCCCTAACAACCACCTACCACCGCCCGCTCCTCTCGACCCAATTCCTCGCCACGTCCGCTCCGCCCTACCTAGTGCACATCCGCGCCATATCCGGCTGCTTCCCCGCCCTGCGCGTCCTCACGCTCGTCGTCCGCGCGGCGGACTCAGAGTGGGAAATGCGCGCAGACAAGATGCGATGGTCCGACAGCGCGCTCGGGGAGTGGGCCGACCTGGTCGCTGGCGTTCCTGCGCGGGAGGTCAGGTTTGTTGGTGAGGGGTGGGGAAGGGCCGGGGAGATGGGATTGGAGGAAGTGGGCGAGGAGGTGAGAGCAGCAGGGAGGTTTTTGAGGGAGGTTGGTGACAAGTGCAGGCCGGGTGGGAAGGTGGTGGTGGGGATGGATGAGGTTGTTGGGTGATCCTCCCACTGAGCGGTTGGGAGCAATGCTTTCTTCGGGAACGATATAGGTGTTGCATGTGCATTGATTATTCACATATTAGTTATTATGGAATTCATGCAGTGCTGAGAAAAGGAGTCGCCATCTCAATCGACCACACTTTGGAATTGCTTAAGCATTTGATTGACCCACTGTAAATAATTACATTCGCCATTATCCCAGAATTTCTCTATCAGTCACGTGCGATTCTTTGGTGCTCCCTTAAATTGAGGAGCCTGACGTTCGGGACTGCCTGACGACATCCCTCGTCCTTCACCTGCTTGTAAATCTCCCACAGACACTGAGCGGGCTGCTTTGAAAATTCCTACGCATGAGCCAATCCTCGAGAGCGCCATCATCGCCATCCCCGCGCCCATCCACTGGGGATGCTGCTGCAAGAGTTGATGGCTTCTCAGGGCACAGCTTGAGGCTCGTCATGATCACTCTCGTGCTTGTCAAGTGAGATTGGATTTCCTGCAATGATTGGATCACGTGCGAAAGAATGTAACTCAAAGTGTCACCCTCGAATCGATTAATTGCCCACAGTACAGTGACTGTTGCTGTCATTCCTGTCAGATCTGGGTATGTGTGTCTTTGTTAGCTCCTTCATGAGGTGCACGGCACGGTGACGATGGTTCGCAGCAACTGACACAATCACAAAACTGGCGAACGCCAAGACAACAAGACGCAAGCAAGTACATCAAGGAAAAAATAAGTGGGTTACAGTAGGATCCGTTCGAGGTCCGTGTGCTTATCACTGCGGACATTTTCACATTTTATTCAGCTTCCAACGTTCAAGGGGTATATTACGCCATACAAAGCATAGCGGAGACCGTTGAATCTGGATATTTTGATGTGAACGACTTTGAGTTCGTTTCTACCTCCGTTGGGCAGCTCTTCACTTTCGACTAATTCAAAACCCCAATGGACTCTCACAACAAAGCGTTGCCTCTTGTGAATCGAACGTTGATAAGGTTTGGGAAGAATGCGTTTACGATTGGAGCCGGTCGGGGTTTATTCGAGATTTCCCCGGACATGCACCGTTTGGACCACGAATCTGACGTGCCAGTACTACTGCCCTGGTTCGAGCACGGCGGGTTACTTGGTGTTCTTTGGATTGTAGCCTTCTACCCCGCAAATAGTGAGATCACCGGCAACATTTCCTTCGACTATCCGACGCTCTATCCGGCCACATTTTTGCCCGAAAACCAAGAGGAGAAGCCTTATTGAAGAGCCATCAGTGGTCAACGACTCGACTTTGCAGAGGCTTTACATGGCTCTGTACTCAAGGGGAACCAATGTTGGGACCGTGGACATAACGTTATTGTCTGAAGTGCTGTGCGACTATCTCAATGAAGTGCTGGCGTCTTCGACACCAAACTCAAACTCACTCTTCTACATTCTGACGACGAAGGCAGAAGTTTTGGCTATGTCTGGGCTCAATGCAACAACTCTTGCTCCGGTGTGTATTTCGATAAGTTTTTCTTTCAATACTTCTCGAACATCTTGTACCTATATTTGTTTTCAATCCAGACTTTGAAGAAGCTGGTAAATCCAGCATATGGTGTCTATTCTGTCAAGTCTATATTCGAGTTCGACAGCAGCACCTACCTGCTGCCCAACCTGTATTCCAAGACTGTGTTCAATTACTTCCTAGGAGACCTCAGTTCCAGTAATCCGGACACAACTTGGAGCGTGGATGGCTACATCTTCAGGATCACCACCCTTACCCTTTACAAGTATCAATACATTATTGTGTCTGGCGCGTTAGTAGCGCCGACCTTATTTCATTGAGAAGGAAAGGAAGAGGTAATGACAAGGAGACCTGCACAGTCCCCTTTTGGACTATGTTAGTGACACGCAAAAGATTAGATCAAGTCTTCAGGCAGATGGACTTTCGATCAACCATCACTGTCGTGCTTGCAGGTGAGGCTGTCACTCTTTCGTTGGGAGACGTTGGTCATTCAACACATTACATCGTCACATACCCCATTGTTCAGCAATCGCATTGGTTGTTGTGCTGGGCATTTCTTCGCTTCTGTTCGCGTGGCACTTTGTTCTCGGGATCGTGAGGTGATGAAAAGCGCATCGGTTCGTGTCGGGTTCGCACCATTTGACATCCCCTTCCTCCAGAGAGATGTGTACCACCCAAGACAACTTTATGTCCATGATCAAGGTCTTTGCCGAAGCTTTGAAGTCCTGTTTTGTGACTGAATCCGATGTGTAACTAAAGAGCAACTGGTGACGTGCTTTCATTGCGTGCAGAAAACAAGGCACTTATACAACGAAAAACGACCTCCGACATCAAGTCTTCGGTCACAGCTGACCCCAACAAGAGCAACCGGGGTGCCTTTTCGCCATGAGTTAGAATTATCGACAATGAAATGCAGGCAAAGATTGGTCTCTGCGATCGAAATGAAGCAAACACGATAATGAACGCGGAGAATTGACTGTACTTTTAGAAGTTCAAGGAGAAATACACTTCATGATGGAGACTCGGTAAGCAGATGTGGTGGCAGTTGATCCAAAGCAGCGGCGGTGGTATTCCAGACATAAGAGACGGGCGAGTGACCGAATACAGGTACGGGACGGAGTCGCTTCTCACTGGCTTCGTGAGCGGCGATTGGTTGGGATGGAGAGCCATCAAAATTTAAGTGCTCTGGCTCGTCAGTCTGGCGTCTTCCACCCTGTTCGTCCTTTCCCTTGTAGCTCCATTAATTGTTGATTTTGTAGTCCATAACGGTCGCGATGACAATTATTTGTGTATATGTTGTTTCATTTCTGTAGACAACTCTCTCAAGTCTGAGGAAATAAATTATTGACGTTGTTTTTACAAGTCTAAATTTGCGACACCTCTTATTCGCGTTTTGATGATCATCTGACATTTCAAGAATAATTACTGGCTCAACTGCACACCCTCTCCCGCCCAAACTCCCTTCGGCGACTCCATCTCGTCCTCTCCATCACGAGCACCTCCCTCCCGCTGTTTTGCTCTATCGCATGCCTGCCTGGCGACAAGTCTCCATACATCTATGATCTTCAGCTCTGCGGCAGCGAGCATAAACCCGACAGTGGAAGTTCTGTCCTCAGAGAGACCACAGAGAGAGTTCACTTCGAGGACTTGCGGGAGAAGCGGGGGACTAACGCGTATATCTGAATAACATGCAATGTGGGAATGAAATAGAGTGAGTCTCGTTGGGTCATTCTGCAGTTCCGAGTCATCACTCACCGACGCGACCATACCCATTTCCGCCCACTGCCTTGTACGCATTGCGAGCAACGTCCTCCAGAACGGGACCAACCTCCGCATCGGCCACCTTTCCCTCAAACCTGAGGTTGTTCCACACGTCCCTGCTCATAAACTTCTCTTCGTCCGTGAACTGAGTGGGGAAAGACCTCTCCATGACGGGGAAGACCACGGGCTCTCCACCTGGAGTTGGGTTGTCCACGACAAGAGCCGTATACTCCCGTCCCTTGATAAACGGTTCCACAATGACGCGGCCGTACTTGCTTTGAATGTTTCGAATCGCGGCCTCGGTCTCGGCGTCTGTCCGACACACCGTGGTTCCGATAGAGTTGTACCCGCCGTCTGGCTTGACGATAAGTGGTCGGATTGGAATGTGGCTCCAGAGATGTGGACCGACATCGGCGTGATCTGGTGGGATGGAACTGTAGGCCGCGGTCGGGACTTTGTGGTCATGGAAGAGGCGTTTCATGATGGTTTTTGAGCAGGAGGTAGAATTGAAACGAGAGGAAGCGCCGGTGAAAGGGATGTTGCGGGATTCTGGAATTGAAGAATTTTAGTCACTCAGTCTTTGAGAAAGCGAAGCAAACAAAGCTGCAATTCCATTTTTGTCATTGCGATATCTGCTCCTTCCTTCTTTTGATCTCGTTTCTCAATTGATACAAGAAAACTTACCAAGCAGTTTGATGACGCTGTTTCCGGGTCGTCCGTCCGTAGTTTCGTACCCATCGCAGAGGTTGACCGCAAGTGTCCCAGCTTTCCTATTCTGGTGAATCTTTTGGATGACTTCGGAAAAATTGTGGAGTGTGACCCGGTGCCATTCAACCGAGGTTGCACCGAGGCGTGTGAATGCATCAGTGAACTCCCGGAGTTCACCAGCCCATTCGTCGTTGTCGATGATGAATTGATTTCCCGCAGCACCCGATACCATGGCGGTAGGAATGAGAACATGAACATCCGACAAAGTCGGTGGGGAGGGCGTTGGAACAGTCCGAGAGGGGGCTTGAGTAGCAGCGGTGGGAAGCGGCGGTAGATCGGCAGGAATGCTATCTTTCATTGGGTATGCTTGATTTTGGTCTGATGCTAGCGTCGAAGCAGACGATGGGGAGTGCAGGTCGGAGTTCATGGAATTGCAAGAGATGCACCGGTGAGACTGATCGGTTGCCTGCGGGTCTTAGCACCGAAGGAAAACGGACTGAATGTAGTTTGGAAGTGGGATGAGTCGGATGTGCGCACACTTCTCCGGCTGATTCGCCGAATCGGGGGCACAGCCAGCGAAGTGCACAAAGGTCGTGCCCCTCTCTCTGGTTAAAAACATCTTTATCAACGGACTTTGATAGGAGCGGTGCAATCGCGTCGAAACTAATCGCTCGACGGGATTCCTTTTGCTGGGACGCACGACATTCGGGTTTCTCCTTCACCTCATCTTCACCCCTCTCATCCGTCCTCGAACTCTTCTGAAATGGCATCAAACGAAGTATGGATGGTCGACTACGGCGCTGGAAACGTGCGGTCGCTCATAAACGCAGTCTCGAAGCTTGGATGGAAGGTACGGGTGGCATCCTCGCCAGACGACATCAGGAACGCGCAGGTGAGCGATTCAGTCAATGATTCCAATTGCGTGACTGTTTTCGGACGGCAGGCAAAGGAGATTGGCCGGAAATGACGGCAATACTGGAGGAAGTAACTCCAATCGGTTTGAACTTGGACAGCGACCTGAATTGTTACGAGGGTTCAGACAATCCTTGCCCGGGTGGAAGGGAAACGGATGTCTGACGCTCAGAAAGGCTTTCAATTCATCGCTCTTTGCTCTCGCAGAAACTGCTCTTCCCAGGGGTAGGCGCATTTGGAAGCGCAATGGAAGCTATCAACTCCCGGGGTTACGCACAACCAATTAAAGACTACATCAACTCTGGACGACCATTCATGGGCATCTGCATTGGTATCCAGTCCCTGTGCGAGGGTTCTGAAGAGGCTCCAGGTGTATCGGGTCTCGGTGTCATACCAGCAACCGTGCAACGATTTTCGAACGCGGACAAAGCAGTTCCGCAAATTGGCTGGAACTGTGCTGACGAAGTTTCACTGGCGGATGTCTCCAAAGAACGGACTCTGTTGGAACGAACTCAGTTGCTCAATCACAATGGGAAAGGAGAAACCTTCTACTACTTTGTACACTCGTACATGATACCGCTGACGGAGAGAACGAAGGAATGGGTCCTGTCTACCACCACCTACGGAGGAGAGACGTTTGTCTCGGCTGTACGGAAAGGCAACGTCTTCGCCACACAGTTCCACCCGGAGAAATCCGGATTTGCGGGTCTTCGGGTCCTCAAATCGTTCCTCACAAGCGACATTGTGGACCCTGTGCCGTCACTCACGAACGGAAACGGACAAGTACCACCCGCCGTCGCCCCCCCGACCACTTTACAACTCGCCCCCAAAGACCACCTCACAAAGCGCGTCATCGCTTGTCTCGACGTGAGAGCCAACGACGCTGGCGATCTCGTCGTGACTAAAGGCGACCAGTACGACGTGCGCGAGAAACCGGGCGACGGAGCTGACGGAAAGGGCGAAGTCCGGAACCTCGGCAAACCCGTGGACCTTGCGCGACGCTACTTTGAAGAAGGCGCGGACGAAGTCACGTTCCTCAACATCACCTCCTTCCGCAACGTTCCCCTCGCGGACGTCCCCATGTTGGAGGTTCTGCGGCGCACGTCGGAGTCCGTCTTTGTCCCGCTCACCATCGGCGGTGGAATCCGTGACGTCACGGACCCATCTGGAGCGGTCCACTCGGCGCTCGAAGTGGCCGGAGAATACTTCCGCTCCGGCGCGGACAAAGTCTCCATCGGGTCGGATGCTGTGTTCGCCTCAGAGGCTCTCATCTCCCGCGGCGGAAAGCTCGACGGTACCACGTCGATCGAGCAGATTTCATGGGCGTATGGAGCGCAGGCGGTGGTGATTTCTGTGGACCCGCGGAGGGTGTATGTGGCCAGCCCAGAGGCTGCTCTGGGACACGCCGTGATCGAAACCGCCTTCCCTGGGCCGAACGGAGAGCGATTTTGCTGGTATCAGTGTACGGTGAAAGGGGGACGTGAAGGGCGTGACCTGGACGTTGTGCAGCTCACCACATCGTGTGAGAAGATGGGCGCCGGGGAGATCCTGCTCAACTGCATGGACAAGGACGGAACCAACTCGGGCTACGACTTGGAGCTGATCCGACAAGTGAAGTCGGCCGTTCGGATACCTGTCATTGCAAGTTCCGGCGCTGGTCATCCGCAGCACTTTGCGGTGGTTTTTGAGGAGACAGGTGTGGAAGCCGCGCTTGCCGCCGGTATCTTCCACAGGAGAGAAGTGCCGATAGAGGACGTTAAGAAGCACTTGAAGGCCAAAGGACACATTGTTAGGCCGGTAGATAGCACGTCATTGTAGATTGTTGGCGACTGGCTTGGACTACACAAGCCACACAAACTGTGATATTCAAATATCGCACAACAGCCTCTGCCATCAAACCGGCCCCCCAACGGACTAAATATTAGTACCCCACCCATTTCCTAAACGCCTCCACAACCATGTACTTCGTGTTGTCCCCCACTAAGTCGATTGCTCCGCCCCACTCGTCGACGTCTTTCTTCTTCTGCTCCGGAAACGTCGCGCCCTCGTATCCGGATCGTTCCAACCTGAACGTCCGTCCAGCGGTCGGGGTCGTGGGGAAGGATCCCCGGGGGACGTACCCGGCATAGGGCTTGAAGGATGTGTACAGGGCAAGCTCCCATACGGAAGGTTGTATGCTGACGATTGTTCGAATCAGCGGCCATCAGAGATAACTGCGCCCCTTTGCCAACAGTGGTAACTCACCTCCCCGAAACAACTTCCACCATCCTTGCACCTCCATCCCATCGTCCGAGCTTCACTTCCAAAACCACACCTTCAGGTCCAACCTGCCCCACGTCTGGCTCGTCATCGGGCCTGCGCCGCGCCAGGCAAGCGCCGACAACTCGCCGCACGACGGCTTCGGGCACTCCCGCGGCCGCGTCACGGAGCAAGCGGGCAGCCTCGCAAGCACGGTGAAGGTGAACATAGTTGGCGAGGAGGATGGGTGGGGAAAGGCCCTGATCGAGGTAGGGGTCCTTTTGGGAAAAGCAATGACATCACATCACATCAGGCTATTTGCATGTGTCGGACAGACAGCTCACCACTCTCGTCCTGTCCATTCCCAGTCCCACCAAAATCGCAACCAATGCACGCCCAACGCGCCACCTGCCACATTCAGACATTACCGAGAAGGGCTTCTCAACGGCCTCGTCGAAACCTGCCTCAGCACGGCGTCGAAGCGACGCCAGAGAGGCAGCAGGAGCGGTGGCGAGGGCCGTCACGCGGAGCACATCGCGGACAGCGCGGGCGAGTGGAGTGGAGTTAGATTTTGCAACCTGTGACCAAAGAGATCTCATTGAGGACGGACGTGATGACAAGGAGACTGGAATCACTCACAGATGGCCGACATCTTCCCCTCTCGATCTCCTCCGCGACACCAGTGACGGCATCGCGGAGGTCGTCAGCGTCGCGGGCCGTAAAGGCAAGAAAACGCCATAGGCGGTCCGTGAAGTCGAGATCGTTCTCCTCGGGAGGGGCTGTGTCTGAAGTTCAGGGTGTGTAAAGTAAACAATTTAGGCGCAGCTGCAATCTGATCTTACCCTGCAGCCATGCATCCACAGCATCTCCTGCGCCAACTTCGACACCCCACCCGCACCATTCGGCAGGTCTCGTCCACTGAACTACCGGCTCCTCCTCATCGTTCTCATCCTGCTCGCGCCCCCCGTCTCGGCTTTCTCGCCATCGTTCAAGCTCTTCCTCGTCGTCCCCAATGGCCGTCCACGCGCGCAACACCTCCAACTCACGCCAAAGATCAGCGAGAGTGGTATCTTGATGCGTGTACGGATCGTAGGGAGTGGGGACGTGGTGGAGCGTCTTCGAGGAGTGAAAGTTTACCGCGTGCGTGTGTAAAACACATCTGGAGTGGCGCCAGGACAAGCCCCACGTGCTTCAACTCACCACCACAACTTCCACCGCGCTCTGTGGAACACTCAACGTTCCTCCATTGGCCACAACCCACGCATGGTCCACCTCCTTCCATCGCGCCGATAGGGTCACCGCACTCGTTCTTCTTCCCTCCACTCCTCCGCCATCTGTACCCTCTCCTACTAGCCCCACTTCTGCCTCTTCCAGCCGGCTTTCAATGTCCTCCTCACGCGACAGCGCTGTGGCCGTGACGAGCTCCCACAACACCCACAATCCTGAAATATGCCGTACCCCGCTCGGCGGGTGCGTGTACCATGAAGGTAGGCAAAACGAGGGCGTAGGAGCAGGAGCGTCGTGATCATCAGGGAGGGGAGTAGATGGGACCAGAACGGTAGCTGCATCCGAAATTGTCACCATGAGGATGCAGTCTCTCATCATATCTTTCAACAACTCACCGCCCTCCCGAACCTCCCATACTTCCTCGGCCCCTGCCGCACGTGTATCCGTCTGATCTCCTGACCCTATCGTGTACCCAAGGTACATTCCCCACGGCCCGTCTCCACAACCCTCTGACAGAGAGAACGAGGACTCGCAGTGTGAGAGGAGCAGAACTGATGGGTGCGTTTCGCTCGGAGGATTGGGCAACGTGCTCTTGCGGCGGTCAGTGTTGGAAGAAGGAGTTGAAGACGAGGGGGCAACGGCGGCAAGCCCAGCGAGGTCCCTTGGTGGGATTAGGACAGGCAAGAGACCAAACTTCCGAGCGAGTGCTGATGTGAGCGGGGATGGATACGGCTGGTCCTCTCTGGCGGCTTGGGTTTGCGTTTGGTCGGGTCCGGGTCCAGCAAAGGCAGGTATCCGGTCGAGAAGTGCAGGCCCGCGTGCGTGCATATACACAACATGTGGTGCGTCTGCCCCCGCTGCGGCGCTGTGTCGTAACTGAGTAGCCCACGCCGCGTCGACAGCAACCTGCACAAACGGTACGCGGTTCATGTGCACAGGCACATCTCGTGGTGCTGCAGCAAGGATGGAAATTCGAGGGTGCGGCAGGCTGGGAGCGAGCGAAAGCGATGCAACCGCTGCGAATGGCGGGATGGAGCGGTGGAGTGCGGGAGGTACGAGGAGCAGCGAGAGGGAGGGAAGTGGGGAGGGAGGGAGTACGAACGGGCGAGGGAGCAGAAGGAGCTGCCGGGATGTGATGGGCGTGGGTTTCGAGGCGTAGTGATGAGGGGCAGAGTCGAATCAATTGTGGATTTCATTGGTTATGGTGTTCTCCCCACGTACCGTGTCCCCTGACTCGTCCTGTGCATCCCGCGTCCCCTCACGAACCATCTCCACAAATGTTTCCGCAAGAATCCGCGGCGATCCGTCCCCTGCAGGATCCCATGACCGCGGGGCGGTTTCTGATGGTGCGGTGGTCGGAGGTGGGGCAGGTTCCGCCTTGGCCGGGGTCATGGAGCGCTTCGCGCGGGCGGAGTTAGTCGATAGGGCACGGAGAGGAGTTTTGGTAGGTTTTGGTGTTGTCGCGAGCATGGGTTGAGTTCGTGATCCCGTTTTTGGGTACCGATTTCAATCGAACTCGACTCGAGCCAGGCATGTAAATGTACGCAGTTTCACCTTGCACTCAGGTAACCCGATGGTTTCCCAAAGGACCGCCATAAGCTTTACTTTTATGCATTTTAGTAGTGTCAAAAGAACTACCCAACCTAACGACCAAACGGTTGGAGAAAAGGCAGAACGTGTCTTCTCAATTCAACTCCACCCATTCTCCGGCCTCGAACCCCCTGTCTCGCCGTCATCCTAGTCTACTTTCACCTCCCCCGTTTTTCCCCTTACCCTGCTCTTCGCCCGCTCCTTCCTCACCCGCAAATCCCGCATCGTCGCCAGCACAATCGAAAAGAGCGACATCTTTTGGGTTTGGTGTCCGAGTCCGTCGGGTGCAGGAACATCTCACAAACGCAAACAATGGGGACAACTCACGACGATAACCACCATCTCCAACATCAGTGGTACACTCCACAGGAAGCCAACCCACGCGTCGATCGCTGCTGCGTGTGACCGGGAACCGGGTTTGCCTGCGTCAACTACGATGGAAGGAAGTGTTTTCGCGAGCTGAGCGGACAAGAAGGGAGAAGCTGCGGCGAGGGCGCCTGGGGAGGAGCATAACAGGGTAGAGGTGATATGAGTATGGAGAGGATGAAAGAATGGGCAGGGAGCAAATGGGGATGTCACGTATTGACCTCTTCCTATGTCTCTCGACTGCCCTGATCGTACATCAACCGTCACACCACAGAACGCACCAACACACATCATCAACCCAACTTGGACGTTCTCGCGCCTCCGCATCCACACAATCCCCGCCAGGATTGACAAGTGCAGCACCACCATGGAAGCGACGAGCGGGTGGCGCCAGCGCACCTGGGGACGCCAAGAAACGCCATTGATGTCCGCACAGGTCGCCAGTGGAGTGGGGTTAGGTGCCACGGATGGGATGGAGTCATTTTAATCCGAGTAGATTGTGGGAATGCGTACAAGGAAAGACACGGTCCACTCACCACGCCCATGAACGCGTTGGCATCCCTTCGCAGTTCCTCGACTGCTATGTAGAATCCGTCCGGCGAGAAAGCGGCCGCGATCCGGGACAGCTCCGGGGGAAGTTCCATTACTTATGAGGAAGGTTGCCACTTCATTTTGCCGGTGACCGACGAATTGTGCGTCGGTATGTTTTTTTTGGGCACACATGCTCGACTGCCCCAATGCTTTTCGGCCAGGCATAATTTTGCAAATAGTCCACATGAAATGCTAGATTCCCTCTTTTCTTATCTTTCACCGTTTTATGTTTTTAGGGATTTGAGAGAAATTGAAAAACTTCTCACTTTCGGTTTTCCATATATTTAGGTGTTTACTTTTCGGCCAAGGGAGACAACCCCGCCGGAAGTATTGCGTCACGAAGATTGCGGAAAGACTATGTCGTAGATAGTCGGCCATGTCTCTCTCCGGAGTTCTCCTCCTATCTGTCCGCGACGGGAACACCGAACACAGTATCTTCAGCGATTGATGATCATGGCCCAAGAAAAACTAAGAGGGCTCCGGTCTTTCAAGTTGAGTACATATCACAACCGCGAGCATCAGTGCCGGCGACTCATTGCACATTTTCGTTTCAGGAAGGCACAAACAAGGCATTTTCATTCGAAATTTCATGTATTCGAAAAATTTCCTTGCTTTTATTTCGATCGCTGTGTTGAATTGCAACATTGCCCGATCATTGATTGGCTGTCCGCTGTTCAATGGGTGACAGGCTAAGGTAATACTGATGCTTGAATATGTTCTCCCGGAACCACACTCTTGACGTGCGCAGACGTAGTTCTTCTGTTTGCAAGGGCCTTGTTCTCTGCAAGGATTGGGAAGCACATCACTCGTGAGTTGTACATCCGGTTCAGTCACAAACAGAACGTCAGAGCTCACGCATCAAAGCTTCAGCAAAGACCTTGATCATCGCCATAAAGTTGTCCTGGGTGGTATGGATTTCCCTACAAGGAGAATGAGGTTGACAGATGATGCGATTAGTGCCAAGTCCAATATGCTTGATCCTCACCTCACAATGGATCGCCTTGTATTGGTCTTACCTTCACGAAAGTCCGAAAAGTCAAACTTGGTGGCCTTCTTCATCATAACGAGAATCTTGTCCAGAGGTTTGGTGACAAAGTGCCACGCGAAAAGAAGTGATGTCATGCCCATTACGACAACCACTGCGATTGCTGGAAGATGTCATGTGTGTTAATGTGACGTTTATGTGTGGGAGCTTTTCCGCACAAAAAAGCTTTAGCCTCACCTGCAAGCACAACAGTGATTGTAGATCGAAGTCCATCTGCTTGAAGACTCGATCTCAGCTTGAGCGTGTCACCCACATAGTCCGAAAGGGGGCTGCGCAAGTCACCTTGTCAGTACCTCTTCCGTCTGATAAAATAGTGTCTGCGTTACTCACGCGCCTGACACAATGATGTATCGATACTTGTACAGGGTGAGTGTGGTGATGCTGAAGATGTAGCCATCTACAGTCCACGTTGTGTCCACAATATTGGAGCCGAGGGTGCCTTGGAAATAATTGAACGCAGTTTTGGAAGACAGATTGAGCAGCGGGTAGGTGTTGCTGTCGAACTCAAATATGGATCTGAGTGAGTAAATACCGTACGCTGCAATTATCAGCTTTTTCAAAGTCTGAATTGCAAACCATGGTACGTGTGAGAGGTCCAAGTAGCAACAATAGTGAACATTGTTCGCAATTCCCACCGGATTGAGCGTAGTCGCGTTGAGCCCGGACATGGCCAAAACCTCTGTGCTTGGAGTCAAAATATAAAAGAGCGAGTTTGCTGTCGCAGATGCCATCACATTGTTGAGATAGTCGCATAGCACTTCAGACAAAAAAGAAATGTCAACGGTCCCAACATTGGTTCCGTTTGCATTGTAGAGACCCATATAGAGTCTTTGCAAAATAACGTCGGAGATCACATTTGGAGGTTCAATCACGGCTTCTCCTTTGGTTTTGGGACGAATGTCACTGGGTATATCGTTGGATAATCAAAGGAAAAGTTTGCGGTGATCCTCGAGACTTGCAGCGACGTCGGATCGAGTCCAAAGTTGAGCAATTGGCCCGCGGTGCTCGACGTGGGGCAGTATCTCTGGCAGGTCAGGTTAGTGCTCCAGAGCGTCCCGACCCAAGGTTCTCCGCCCGCCAGCCCGCCACGGCTTATTCCGATCGTGAAGGCGTTCTTGGGCGCGAGGCTTTGCATTCCGGCAGACGTGTCAGTGAGCCCGAGTTTGGTTAGAGTTCGGTTCATGAATGGGAATGCTTTGCTGTGTCCGTTGCCCGGGGGGTTGGTTGGGTGATGATCAAGCGAAAGAGTTTCGCAGAGATTCAAGAAGCAAACGCGAGGGTGATGGGTGTTTGTATCAGATTCTACAGCCTCTGCCATGCTTTGTATCGCATGGTATACCTTTCAGTGAAGAAACCGTCTTGTCTCAGGATTTCAGCGTTTGCAGTTTGTCAGCATGTTGCGCATCTCACTTTTTGGATGTTAGAGGCTGACAAATGTGCAAATTTTACAGTGAGCACACCGAAACCAAACGGGTTCGAAAACCAAACTCACTCTGCGATTCGTGTGGGCAACCGACGCACACAGAGACCGAAGATTGCAAAAACGTCCCCTCTCACTTGACAAGCACGAGTACGATGATAATGACCCCGAGGCTCAGCCCTGCGAATCCACCCTTTTGCAAGACTCCATCCGCTCCGGATGCACGAGGGGACGCTGCAGCTCCTCCAGAACCCTGGCTCATTGACGGAGATCGTAGGGGTAATGAAGTCTTAGAAGATGCGCTTGTGGATCGGTTTCGTTGGACTGTGGGAGAGTCGGGCGATTCGCTCGAGGATGGATTCAGCATCGTTAATTGAGCTGATTTGTGGATTAGTGATCACCTTCAGGTAGCTTCCAGGGACAGGTGAATGTTGCATAATCCCTTTCCCCTATGCCGTTAATAAAATTGCAAGAGTTTGCTCGGATAATGCAGTTGAAAGTGTTCAAGTCGGTGGAACAAGAAGACGTCGGTTATTGCTCATTACAAAGACACCAGACTGCAAAAGCCTTGAAATGTTTTCAGGAATAGATCTGTATTACTTCCCGGGGCATCAACCAATTGAATTGCAGCAAAACGAGCAGGCGGGTCGGTGAAGGTCACGGGAGAATGGGGGGCGGGAGAATTAGCAGCTTGGCTGACAAATGGCGACAGGACAGCGCGCAACTCGAGTCCTGCAGCGGGGAGGAGACGGCAGCGGCGGCGGCGGAGGTGGTGGCGACGATGGCGATGACGGCGGCGGGGGCGATGTTGATGGATCAGGAGATGCGAGCTGGACCAGCAGCAGACTCGCAGCGCAGCCATCAGCATCACTGGACGCATCCCTGTCCCAATCCACGGCCACGTTCCCTTCGCTCTCCTCCGCATCCTCCAGCTCGCTCTCTCTGGCCCTCGCCCTCCCCGCGTCCCACCCTTCCCCCAACGCAACACGGTACACTTCTCAGTCCGGACCGTTCGCTCTCTCGTCGTCCACCGTGGAGGCACTCATCCATGCAGACCAGAACCAGCACACATTCGCCAAAATGTGCGCGCGGTCCGGGTCGGCGGACAGTTGCGAGATGCCCTGCACCCCATGGAACGCTTCCAGCGAGTCCATAACGGGGACGGCCGTCGTCACCACCCCCAACAACGACGACGAGCCCAAAATCCACATCGCGTCTTCATCTCCCTGGTACTCCTTCATGTCCCCGCCCTCCTCTGCATCTGCACGCGCGAACACCATTCCTTCCAGTTCCACCGCACTCTTGAACTCGTCTGCGAGGACAAAAGAAGTGTTCGATGACGGAACGGTCCTGCAGTGGGTCTGGCCACACTCCTCCTCTTCCCACCCACACTCGGACCAGCCGGACCGGCCACCCAACCCAACGTACCCTTCCCCAACACCTGCCACGCCAAAGCACCATTCTTACGCAACGCTAGACGACTGCGACTCGCCCGACCTCATGCCTCGCGCTCCCTCGGTGGGGCAGATCAATCGCACAGTCGTCGCCCTGTCTCGCCAATCCGACATGGACAGCGCGACAGACCCACAGAGGGCGGGAAAGGGGAACCGAACGGTATGTTTCCCCCTTGTTGCTCACCGTCGCGTAACTTGATTCAGTGGCTCACTCGCTCTCTACCTCCCTAGGCCATCCTCGCAGCGCTCAAGCCATCCTCTCCCTCGTTACTATCCCTCGACCCCGTACCTCTCATCCCACCACCCACAAACCCACCGAACTCGCCACCAACCTCTCCCACATCTCTCCGCACAAATTCGACCGCTCGCCGCCCAGCCTGGGGCACAGGCACTCCGCCGCGTCCCTTGACCATCCCACTCCCTTCCACGCTTTCCTCCACCTCATGGCCCCGTCTGGACGCCCTTCCGGCACCGGCCAGTAAGCCCCACCCGACCACTCACTCCCGAGGTCCCTCTCAGACCAGCTACTCCCGAATACCCTCCGCCCCTCTCCGTCGCGGTTCGACAACATCCACAGTGTCGTCTTCCTCTGCCTCCTCTTCCTCCGCGTCCTCCACGTCCGCACCCCGCCCCCCTACCGCATCGTACGCTGCCGGTGTAGGCGTGCGCGTAAAACGTACGTCCGTGCACCCGTGGGATAATCCTCCCCCGCCACCGCCCAAACTGCGATCAAGAGTACCCACGCCCCCCGACGACCCTGTAGACGTGTCCGGAGTGGGGTTCAAGGTGGACTGCTGGCTGGACCCGGCGGTCGGTCAGAAGCGGGCGCGGGTCAGGAGAGGGAGTGGAAGTGGCGCTGGTGGTGGTGGTGATGGGAGTGAGTGTGAGAGTGGGAATAGTAGCGGTGGGGAAGGCGGGGAAGGTGCAAGTGGTGGTGGCAGGACTGGGAGTCGTGCGGGGAGGAATGGGAGTGTTAGCGGCGGCGAGGGCGGGGAAGGTGGAAGGAGTGGTGGTGGGACTGGAAGTGGGAGTAGTAAGGGAAGGAGTGGGAGTGAGAGTGATGGCGGTCGTGGTGGTGCTCGTGGGATGGCGGTAGGAACCAAGGACGGGAAGCGTGGGCAGCGGCAGCAGAGCCAAGATGCAAAAGGGAAGAAGAATGCAAAGAATGAAAGGAGGGCTCAGGGTGGGATGAGGGAGCGGACGGCGCAGGGGTAACCGTGTGAAGGCAATCAACAATAACAACAACAACAACAACAAAAAAAGTAATTGGGGTGGAGGCGGGGGAAAGCCGGGGGGAGGGTCGTATTTGTTTCGCTCAAGTTTTCGGGGGTATAAGATACGGAATGAATAACACGTGTTGAAGCTTTTTACCCGTTATTTTCTACTCCACCTTGCGCACGCGCCCCGAGAAAGAGAGTAGGGAAATGGACGATTGCGATGCAGCACACTCGTGAAGCTAGACACCGACAATGCAGTATTATACGTGAGAATGAGACCAACCAATCATTCGTGCCAGCTTTGGCTGCACGGGGGAAGGAGAAAGGGCGACTAGACATATTTGGGGAATGGTCTGAGCTGCGCCATCATACATACATAAATTTATTGCGACAAAACTCATTCTTCTATGCGAGAGCACTGCGTCAAAGGTAGCGTGAGCTGTGCGGGGGGGGATATTGGAGTGGAAAGAAGACGTAGTTGCAATTAAATAGTGGCTATATAATAAGTATCCCTGCCCTCGTTCTACTACCCCGCGCTGGACCCTTTCGACCCCGACGAACTTCTCTCTCTGCCCGTTTCCGAATCCCCTCCGGAGCTCCCACTGCGTCCACGCCCTGGGGTCACTACAGGGGCAGTCCACCCCAGCCGCTTCTCTTCGTCCCCAATGTCACCTTTAGGCGTCGTTAGTGGCGAGGTAGAGAACACGACCGACGCGAGCACTGCTGGGCGATCTTCGCCCCCCGCGAAAGCAGGTATGGCGTCGAGGCCAAGTGAGAGGTTCGCTGATTTCCTCCTGGCGCCAACGCCCGCCGGCACAGCGGTGCTTGCTCCCAAAGATGCCGACGCATGTGCACTGTCTGAGACCGTCAGCAGATCCGCTCCGGACCTCTCCCGTTGCTGTATGACGGCCATGGAGGGTCTCCTCGACGCGTGCACAAGGGAAGCTTTTCGCGACGAGTCGAGGTCAGAAGGGGATCGCCCCCGGATGGAGCGGGGGATGGTGTTGTTGCTGTACTGTTGGGTCGCGGGGTTGAGGGAAGAGGAGCACACGCTGGGAGAGCGCGGAGGGAGCAGGTGAAGGAAGCGAGCCATGCGCCGCAAGGGAGGGAGGTAGTATGTGCGGGACTTTTCTGTGGTTCCGAGAATGAGGAATAGGCCTGAAATGAATCATGGCGTTTCAAGTGAGTGACTGGTGGATAAAAAGCCCAATAAACGTTTGAAACCAACAGATTCCAACCAGAGCACCCGGGGATATCCGCTGTCCTATCTGAAAAGCGGTGATGGAGGGCTCGACCACGCCACCCGAGAGAGCGAATTTGACATCGGGGATCACTGTGTCGACGTGAGCACGAGATGAGCTCACATCATCCTACTTGTCTCAATCGACTTTCATAAACTCACTGTTGAATGCCACAAATACCACAAACATTATAGACATAAACATCATCCTTCCGATCGACTGCGCTGCAGGCGAGACGAGCGAGGGGAGGGCGTCCTTGCCCGATCTTTGGTGTAAGCCACTTTGCCGGCGTGTGACGGATATGGTGCGGTGGTTCTTTATTTGCTTGGATGACAGGTGCACTGGGAAGCGCAAAAGTCAGCGTCAGCCGCAAAATGGCACCTTTACCAGCCCGCGGGTACCTACAGGTTATTGCTATCATTCCCAGTGCCTGGAAAAAGTTGATTCCAATCCGGAAGTAAGCGGCACCAATCTTAGACGAATTGAGGTACCGCTCTGCTCCAAGACTGCAGTCCTCCGCAACCTGCTCCAAAGACCGCGCATGGCCCCACAGAACCATTAGAGTGGCACAAATAATATTAGACGCCGCAAGCAGCCGCTCATGGTTTTGTCGCTCGGGGCTATGGACACTCAAAGGGTCGTATCCGTTCACTGTGCTCCATAGCATGATCATCGCGCAAAAGATGGACAGCATCTTGGCGCGGCACGTCGATTAAAATATCGCCGCATGTGCAATAAAGCTCAGCTCTTCCTCTTACCATTATCCACCACCCTTGTTCCACTGCAGATTCAAGCACAACGCATACTGCTGGATGAACGCCTACGATTTGTGGAATGGTTGATGAGGCGGGTGATTGCATCAGAAGTACCGCTAGAGGTAGGCGAGCACATGTGTAAAGCATCACACCAAGGTCGGCGGTGAGGAGGAGTGCATGGCTGTGTGAATCGAGACGTTAGAACCAATGCCTCACCCCAATGCACAAATCGCAGAGGCATCTGGGGCATTTGGGGGCTCGCACACCTCTTCTGGCGGATGTGGAAAATAGATAGAGTGATGGAGGACACTGCAGACAGAAAATAGAGGGCTGGAACGATCCGGACAAAGTAGAGGCCGTCCATTCAGTATCCCTCCGAGCCTGACCGATTCCGATAATGCGATCAATACTGAGATGCTTGATGCCAGAATTGGGGATTAATCCCGTAGTTGCGGATGGGTCGAGGACTTCTGCGGTGTCAGGCAGCCGAGCGCTCCGATCAAGGCAATCCCAGTGAATTTTACATGTCAATATTTGCTGATCGAGAGCTAATATGCTATACAAGTACTAGCAAAAATGCATGATCCACCTCTTATTCGTTGTGGTCTGGTTGCCACGGTGCGCCAAACACGTGATCGACGACATTCTTTGGAGTGGCGACACTGGTCGCACCGACAATAACCTGCGACAATTAGACGTCAGAATATCAACACAGAACTTTTCATGCATCGTGATCTCACCTCTACATCGGTTCGCCCGGCCGATCGGACAGCTTCTCGAATCGCCTGCACCTCGTGGAAGGATATACCACCAAGGACATAAACCAATAACACCGGGTATTGACCAGCTGGGTGCAAAGAGGAGCCAGTTGGGGGAATCGGACCCCCACGGGCACGTGAGGAGATGTTGCTTGCCAAGAATCGACTGAGAGAAACACAAAATTAACTTCCTGCAAGAGATACATAGGGCGCAAACGGACCTGATCCCACCCACACCCATATTTCCGAGATAGTTCATTATCCCGTAGCTGACATGCCACATATCTGACTCAAACATCTCCCCCGCGGTTGCAGTTGCCTGAACAGAGGACAGTAACTTGGACCCGTAATTCGTCACACTTGAAGCAGTCGTGGCAGAATATCCAGGTGCAAGGATGTCAGATACCATTCGGGAGAGAAGTGGAGGGGTATGTGGATCCGTGGGTGTCGGGTTTGGTCTTAGTAATGCAAGTTTCGAACATTACACCTGAAGGATTTGAGTAAAAAAAAAAAAGCGAGTGACACGCACCTATATCGTGTCATTCGACCTCTAAGTCGCGCAGCCTCCACCAGTTTTTCCAGTCCTCGCGCAACCCAATCGTCTGCACTCCGGCGACGTTGCTCTCGTTCGGCATAGCCTAAGGTCCCTCCGTCGATCCTGTTCTTTTCATCAAGCTTTTTGCTTTTTCCAGCACTCGCCCCTTCGTCATCTCCCCAAGACCAGTCCAAATCAATATCGTCATTGGAATCGTCTTTCGCAGTGACCCCACTTCCTTCGCCACCTCCACCCGCCTCAGTCCCGACATGTCTAAAATCCATCACGCAGCGCACCAAGGCTTCTTTCACAAGCGCTATTTCCACCTCCCATCGTCCTTCATCCCAGTCGTCCAACACACCGGGTCCCAATCCAATAGCATACCCCACCAACCCGCACACCTCCTCCACCTTCTCCCATGTCCAGGGTTCGCCCCTGGCTAAGCATCTGTCTCGCTCCCCCGCAACCACCGCAGCAGCTTCACCCACTGCTCCAGTCTCCGCTCCAGCGAGAGCGAGCACCTTCTCCGCGGCCGCGAGCTCGTCCCAGCGGGAATGCCGGGGGTGAGACATGGCGAGAGCCACAGCGGCAGCCAGGGAAAGGAGGGGTTGCCGCGCTTCCAGAGCGTCGTACGAGTTTTGGAAAAGGGAAAGAAGTTTGAGCAGGTGGGCCGGCGTCGCCCGACCAAGCATCTAGAGCGACCGAAACAACTTATGTGGCTACCGCTTTTACAGCAACTTCGGCGTGACAGCAACACACCTTGGGAGGTTTGTCGACCCCTTCCTTAGCCGCCTCCGTTGCCGAGTCTGCGATTCTGCGGCGCAATGCCATCACTCCGTCACGTTGGCTTAAAGACGTGAGGTCATCCCACGCGACGAGCGCTTCTGTGGATCCTGCTCGGGCCGTGGAGAATTGGAAAGGTGTCGCAGGGGTGGAGGGACCCAGCATGGCAGAGGCGGGGACAACAGGTTGCGGCGAGGTGGGTGAAAGCAGGGAGAAGGCGAGGTCCAACGGGTGATCGGAATGGGAGAGGGGAGGAGAGAGATCAAGAGTCTGCAAGTGTTCAGGTATTTTAGGTGACGCCACCGCCATGGTGTCCAAACTGCTGGAATCAACGTGGACATCACAACTCACTCTATCAACCACTACAACGCCAGCCAGCCTCGCGCTGCTTCTGCGATCTCGCGTCACTGACTGCTGGGCAATCTCCCTGGCGACGAGACGCGCTCCATCGCCGAAGGCAAACAGGTGGTCCTGAACGTGAAGATGGTCCAACAGAAGTGATAACCGGGAGGCGGGCAAGTATGGTTCTAGCATTGAGAACATGGTGAGCAACAAGGAAAAGATGTCAGTCATACTGAATTCTCTCCTCGACAACAAACTTCCAGCTCGAACAATACATCCTCTGAATGCGTCGTTGAGCACAAGCCGGAATTCTCCATCCGCGCTCAACCAAACAAACGCTACTTCACTTCAATAAACTCACCGCCTGGTCGCCCCGGTCCAGGCCACACAGATTCTGTCCCAGTACTCAAAAAGAAGTTCGATGTGACTTGTGCCCAACCCAGAGGTGCGTGCTTCACGTGGGCCGTCGGTTCCACTTCTGGGCTGATGCACACCATAAAGTCATCAGAATACAAAAGCTGTCGAGAAAGGGGTCGCGAACAAGTTCGTACTTTCGCTTCTCAGCTTCCTCCATCCACCCCGCCAAAAGGTGCTCCACGGCGGCAAACGAAGACGGGAGGCCCGCCCAGTCCACCGGGCCGAACCCTGCAAGATCTTGCTCCTCGTCGTCCAGATTGAACTGCGGATTGGCGTGGAATTCGGTCAGGCGCGCTTCGCGAACACGAACGTGCCAGTCTTCAGAAAGCGCGGTGAACACAGAGCAGCGGGAGTAGGAGGATGTAGAAGATAAAAGCACTCTCCGAATGGCCGGAAGTGCGTTAGGTAATGGAGACGCAAGGAGGAACGTCACGGATTCGGGATTCGGGTGACTTGATTCGAACCAACAGCACTATTCTGTGTTCTTTTTCGGCGCAAACTTGGAACGAATATTCACATCCACTCACAAGAGCTTCCCTGTCTGCTCCTGCTGCTCTCGCGACTCCAATTCCACCTCGACATATTCAACCTCTCGCACGCTGATGGCGCCCGCGTCGAGCAGCCCGGGAACGCCTCCAGCGAGATTCCATGCTATTGATGCCGATGCTCCCGCGTCGAGGTAGACGATCGCTCCGTTTACAGCTTTGATCCAGTCGGCACCTTTGTTGGCGAAAATACGGTCTGTTGCCGTAGTGAGCAGGGATGTAGGCGATTGTGGTGATGACGAGAGTGGACTGTGTGTCGTAGGCATGTTATTGCGGTACGGATGCCAGATTTCCGGTTCACGAACTCTGGATGGCTATGAGCACGGCATTCACTTCTCTGCAGTATGTACCTGCCCATTGCTGAGACAAATTCTGAGATAAAGCATCAATTATTAACGAGAAGCAGTGGCAACTGCAAAGTGAATATGTAAAGTGAGTAATATGTAACTGGATTTTAAAGTTTCGCTGCAAGCATCAACATAACAGTGCAAGGATCTTTCATATCTTTGTCGAAGTGCATAAACACCTCGCGTTCTTCGAAGCACAACCTGCGGTAGAAAGACAAGTTCTTCGCACTACTACTTGTCAGGAAGCACGGCAGTCCATCTTTGTCCGCCCGATCCAACAGGTCCGCGAGCACCTTCTTCCCCACACCAGCTCCCTGGTGTCCCGCTTTTGTTCCGATAGTGTGGACAAAGTAGAGCTTGTCCTTGCTCTTTCCAAGGTGTTTGCTCAGCGCCTTGTCAGTCAATCTTCCAGTCTCGATGAGGGCTCGCTCAACAACAACTGGATCTCGAAATAGAGACTGAACGATGAATCCCAGAAACCCAAGAGCTGCTCCAGTAAAAGGTGGTACTTCTGCGTGGTACCCGGTGGAAAGGAAATAATTGCGGCGACCACTTCTACTGAAGAAGCATCCCAAAGGGACATCGGGAGGTTGGTTGACCATGGCGCATACGGAGCGCGGGATGGATTGTGTGTAGAGGATCCAGGTACGGTAGTATTCGTCGACAAGTTTGGGGCTTGGTAGGGCCCCACCGTGGATCCATTTGAGAAAGGGATCTGGGGACAGGGGAAGGCACATGCTCAGTGAGTTAGACAGGGTACACGGACGGGATGCACTTGTCCAACTCACCTTCTTAAAACGTAAGTCGGAAGCACTCCACGGCGCTCTCTACGAGAGCTTGGTGCAGCTTGGGATCCTTGTCGTGATACGAGTGCACATCGACAAAGGTTTCACGAGGGGCGATTCCGTCATTTAGGTGGAGAGTTTGCGTAGTGTGAGACGAACGAAGAAGACGAAGAATAGACAGTCCCTGAGGGCATGGCGGTTGTTAAAAAGGTTCGTCGAGATCACAAATGTCCGATCGGCACCGGATGAACTGCGGCAAATTAGGTCAGACCTTGAGCACACCCCGATGCGACTGGCACGCCGACTGGCCGGATCGCATGTCTCGCCCGCTGTGGCTGTGTGGGCGATCGCAATCGCTGCGCTTCTTTGGGTGCCCGCATTCGTCGCAGGACTCAACGACACCGCACTGCAGTCCGCATGTGGACTCACTTCTCAGGACTTTGAAGATCTGCGCATCATCGTCGATGGCCTGGTCCAGGGCGGGTTGGGACCCAAGCTGCTCCGTCTTGCGCATGCGGATGCCATTTCATACAGCATCCGGAGCGGGCGGACGGGAGGAATGAGAGGGACGCTGAAGCTGTATAGTAACTCTTCGCTTCCTCCTGGGTTATCTGCAATCATGCCCTTCTTGGAGGATTACAAGATCCTCCATCCCAAAGCGAGCTGTGAGTGACTGTCGACTGACACGAAAGCCTGTCTTGAACTTCACCTTCACCGTGGAACGGAACTATCCCCCCCCCCCTGCAGACGCCGACATTTGGGCGTACGCAGCGTCTGTGGCGATATCGGAAAGCCGGGGGCCGGCTGTACCCTATCGCTGTGGGAGAAAGGATCTCAATGCCACACAGTTCACTCCAGCCCCGTCGTTGCAGCCTCAAGGAACCTGGAACGCGAGTCAAATTCGAGCGCGGTATTCCGACATGGGGTTGACGGACAACGAAACGATGGCGATTTTCGCAATGCGCGGAATGGGGTGAGAGTGAACTCCACCAGACCGCAGACGATTGTCAAATCTTGACGACACATGATGACTGTCCCCACTAGACGAATGCACCCTGACGTTTCGGGATACGATGGGAGAACAACTCCATTCTCGCTCTTCATCACCAACGCGTACTTTATTCAGCTCACAAGAATGACTACATTTGTTTACTCCTCTAGCGCCAAGCAATGGGTAAACTCGGCATCAAAAACGGCCATGATGCCGTCGGATATGTCTTTGATGAACGATACGTCATTCCAGGGTGCGGTTCAACGGTGAGCCTGAGTCTGAGCCTGGAACGTTTTTGTCAAAGGGTCTCGCTTCACCAAACTCGAAATACCAACACAACAGTTACGCCGCAAACGCAACTCTCATGTTCACCGATTTCGTCCCCGCCTTTGTGAAGTTGTTGGAGCTCGGAACGACGTCATTCTATTCCGAGTACATCCCCACAACGTCCTCCAACAATAGCGCAGGAGCGAGCACAAGCACAGCTTCCCTTACCGATGGGTCGACCACGTTCCGCAGCCTTCGATACACCGGACCTCGCACCGTCCAACTCTCATGGCGGATTCGCGACCCCTACATCGACTTTCAGGTCTCGTGCACGTGTCTCGGATGGTTCGCGATCGGGTTCGGCTTGAACATGGCAGACAGTGAGAACCATGTCGCTCTTGTCGCTCTGGGATAATCCCATGACTCACAAATTCATTGAGCAGTGGATGCCATCATCATGGAGAATGGTGCCAACGCGTCAGACAGGTACGCCTCGGCCTACACGCTTCCCTACACCGACATAGCCCGGGGGGGCACAGACGATGTTTTGAACTTCACCGACATCACCGCTACCAGTAACGTGTCGTCGGACGGTATCACATGGACGCGAGTCGTCGCGTTCAGCAGGCTCCTTGTCACGGGTGATCCATACGACAGACCGATCCGACGAGGTAAGGAGCTCCTACTCTATTGATTTCGTCCCCGTGCACTCAACTATTAGTCTACGCGCACTGCGCACTCACGAATCATCGCTAGGCGAACAAACCGACCTTGCCGTCGCATTCTCCGACAACCCGACGCTGCTATGGCACGGCGCCAGCGGATCCGTCCGACTCGGTAGCTTTGACTTATTCGCCACCTCCAACAGGTCAGACTTGATTAACACTTCGAGCACGCCTCCGGTGCGACCACTGAAATACGTCCACGGAGCGAGTATGGTGTTTAGTTTCGTCCTGTGCTCGTTTGGAGTGCTCGCGGCGCGGTACCAGGGCGGCACTGTGTCGCGGCGATGGCTCGAGTGGCACCAAACGTACGTGAGCCTCGCATCTGGAATCGAAGCGGGCGACTGTAAGCTGTGGTTGATCGTCAGTAAAATTCTAATCCGTATATTCTTCTTCGTCTGCGCAACAGGTTGTCGACTCTGTACTACGGGTCCATGACACTAACATTTATGAGTGCTCTCGGAGGTCAACTCGCAAGCGGCGCGCTCGTGGAATACAAGGGCGGCTCCTTTGCGGTTGTTTGGCATCCCACTTTGGGTGAGTGAGCTGAGCATGAAGCCGTAAAACTCAGTCACCTAGAGATCCACTCTTCTCCTTCAAGGTATTACCGCGTATGGAATATGCGCCTTGACAGTGTTTCTGGGATATATGTCTGCGTCGTACTTTCAACTGCCCTTCTTGCGCGAATTCTTCATCCGCAACCAACTCAACGTCCGAAGAACGCACTCGGTCTTGGGCTACGTGGTGTACTTTTTCTCCATGGTGGTAGCCACGTGGGGCAGCTACGACTTGTTCTTGGGTGACCCCATGGCGACGACCTTATTCGCAGCAGTCATTGTCGCTGTTCCAGCGACACTGGTGGTTCTGGGAGAAAAGGATAAGAGAAAGGTCTACAAGGAGGTCCAGAGGAGAAAGTCCTCTGTTGTCATGGAGAGTAAAGAGGGAATTGCAAAGGAAGCCTTGTATGGAACGTTCAAGAGACAATTGCCCAAGATGACTTGGGAAGAGTGAGTGTCGTTGTTTTCTCTTAGCGCACGTTTTATTTTGTAACATCGGAAACTTTGAAGCATCGAAGAAGCTGTCCTTGAAGGTGAACAATTGATTGTGATTGACAATGTCATTTACCACGTCGAAGACTTCATGCAAGGTACGTTAAGCTGTGTTACAGTGTCATTGTTGTATAAAACATGTTTCCTTGTGGTCGGCGACAGTCCATCCTGGTGGTACTCGCGGCCTGAAATCCTTCATTGGGCAAGATGCGACAGCAGTGTTTGGGGGGCTCGAGGCGTTCCCTTCCAAACAAGTTGAAGCCGGGCAAAGCGACTTGAACCTGCCGTCCATAATACACGCTCACTCTCGCGTCGCGCGCTATCAGCTTCAGAGTATGGAGTATGGGCGATTGGTGGAGAGGCGAAGCAGGTCCAACTCGGTTGCCTCTGGTGACCTCCTGCGCCGTCCTAGCAACATTAGGATACGGAATGCGAGCATTGGACCTGATAGACCAAGCACTCTGGAGCGAAGCAGTGGCAAGTCCAGACCCATGAGTCTTACCCCTGACGTCAAGATTTTCGCATCATCGCAGCTGTACGAGGCAGATCACCCTCCTGGGAAGACCGACCTCGCTCCAGTTCTCGAAGCCAAGTCTAATGAAAAACCCTCATTACCTTTACCGACCACATTGATCTCAGAGGATGGTTTCCCTGTGTGTGAGGTATCGGCCAAGACTGTCTGCAACTCTCCCTTATCGGATCGACCAATCATGCACATAACTATGATGCTTTTGTCGAATGAATCAATGTGCTTCCGTCCAGGGAGCTATGTCATGCTACAAATGAAGGATCCTCAGACTGGCAAGCTCGCTAGGCGACCGTACACACCCATAGTGATCCGTGCTGACGCTACCATCCATCTGGAATTTCTCATCCGAGTGCATGCTCGCGGGTACTTTAGCAAGCTGCTCCAGAAATCAATGAACGTCGGGGACTGGGTCTCGGTCAAGCCTGTTGCTCCAACTGTGGACGAGCGCCGAACAGCTCTCGTGTGGAACCCTCGACATCCAGCGGGTCTCTACAAGTCCATTGTAGTACTCACAAAAGCGACTGCGTTGACATCGCTACTGCAGCTTGTCAGATACTATCTTGCTTTCGCCAAGGACCAGTCATACAAGATAGTCGCGTTGAATTGTCAGTCAACCGAATTGGACATTTTCTTTGAGGATATTTTGAAGGGGGCGGTTGCCGAGTCGGCGGGGAATTTTCACCTCATCAACTGGCTTCAGTCTGCCCCATCAAGTTCGGCTTCGGAATCGCAACTGCGTGATCGCGGTTGGAGCTGGGGTACAGTCTCTGAGGGTCTCATTTCATCGCTTATACGGGCTGCTGGTGGAGCACCAGATATTTTCTATGTGACCGGGTGAGCTCTAACAAGGCTAATGTTATCAGTCGCTGTTTTTCAAGCGCCCTTCACGCCATTAGGTCCCCAGAGTATGTCGGTACCGTTAGGGGCTTTCTCACAAAACTGCACGTCGACGAGAACAAGATCATATATTAGTCTCTCTTCTCGTTATATTAGAATGCACCGTACTCTTATTCTGCTGTAGTTTATTGGATACAATGCGCAGCTTCAGTGCATACACATTTGAAAACGCCCACAGCGTAAGCCGCGTCCATTGAGGTGGCACGTATCATTTCTTGCGAGAACACAACGTTGAGCACCTCTGCCACGATCTTATACACGCGCGCTGATCGTCAGCATATTTACAGATACTGAGGTGCAGAGCACAGAAGATGAAACGACAAGGCAATTAAAAGACACAAGCATCTTGTTTAACCCGAGGGGAGTCGCTCCCCATGCGTACGGGCAGATAGAACTGAACATGTGTACAAGAATCCAATGCAAGAGCTCACGCCGTTCCGCGCCTCACCTGAACATGGTAATCACTGCTGAATACCCAAGGCTTCTACTCTGGCCAAACATAATGTCACCCAACCCTGTGCCACAACTCCGCCACCTCTCAACCCACACCCATGTGAATGGCAAGTTCACATGCTAGACGTGACACATCTACAGTTTCAGGCAAAATTGTCTCACGTTCTCGGCACAGAAGATGGATGGCATGCTTCAGGCTTTGAATTCTTTCAATGTTGATCCCAATTATATTGATCTTTCCAACCGTCATCGGAGAATGCGTCATCAATCCACAATTTGGCCGGGTTACGCCGGGGTTCATCCGGGGTACCTGGGTTTAAAGGAAACGGCGATCAGGGATCAACATCCCCCACTCTCGAACGTAATGACAGAATCGGCCCCTCGCTACACATTTGTCGATGTGCACTCCTACCGCAACGAGGATCCTAAGCTGCACCAAGCTCTGGTGGAGAGCGCCGTGGAGTGCTTCCGACTTGCGTTCAACGACGGTGAGTTGGACAAGTGCATCCCGTCCGTGTACCCTGTCTAACTCACTGAGCATGTGCCTTTCCCTGTCTCCAGATCCCTTTCTCAAATGGATCCACGGTGGGGCCCTACCAAGCCCCAAACTTGTCGACGAATACTACCGTACCTGGATCCTCTACACACAATCCATCCCGCGCTCCGTATGCGCCATGGTCAACCAACCTCCCGATGTCCCCTTGGATGCTTCTTCAGTAGAAGTGGTCGCCGCAATTATTTCCTTTCCACCGGGGTATCACGCAGAAGTACCACCTTCTATTGGAGCAGCTTTTGGGTTTCTGGGATTCATCGTTCAGTCTCTATTTCGAGATCCGGTGGTTGTTAAGCGAGCCCTCATCGAGACTGGAAGATTGACTGACAAGGCGCTGAGCAAAAACCTTGGAAAGAGCAAGGACAAGCTCTACTTTGTCCACTCCATTGGAACAAAGACGGGGCACCAGGGAGCTGGTCTGGGGAACAAGGTGCTCGCGGACCTGTTGGATCGGGCGGACAAAGATGGACTGCCGTGCTTCCTGACTAGTAGTAGCGCGAAGAACTTGTCTTTCTATCGCAGGCTGGGTTTCGAAGAACGGGAGGTAATAATGCATTTCGATAAAGAGAAGACAAAGCCTTACACCGTCATGGTGAGACCGGCAACAAAGCCTTGAATCCAGCTACTATTCAATTTGCATTTGTTACCTTTATTTGATGATAATGCCGTTTCAGAGAGTTATAATTCCTCCCAATCATCATTTGTAGATTGATGTGTGCGAAATGCTTTTGTTTATGCCAGCATATAGTCCGGAATTTTCGGCATGAGCGCGTTATTGAACTTTGAATGCCCTCCCGGCGGGTAGTCAAGTTTCTTCGCTCCAGCTCCAGAACCTTGCAGTGGGTTGCCAACTTCACCCACAACTTGAGGACCTTCCCCGGCAACAAAGACCGCCCAGACCCCAAGAGACATTTTCCCCGCTTCCTCCACAATGGCCTCACGGCGAGCCTTGTCCTCGACCGTCAGAACAAGGTTCGGGTGGCCATCGTCATGTTTTTCTAGTGAGTTTTGACGAGAGTGTGATTGTTTTGCAGGTGCAACGTACGGCTTGACGAACGGTGCGACAAACGGCAAAGGGTATGGAGGTGGTCGAGTGTCAGTTGTTGGTCGGCGTGAGCGGCGGACGGGAGGTGGAAACGTTCGGGCGTCAGTGGGGTCAAGGGTCCACTTCGACGACGGCGGAGTCGTTGTATCCGTGTCGATAACCGGTAAACTTGGAGCATCAGGTCGAGGTCCTCGTGATTCCTGCCGGTGGGTGACAACCGTGTTGGGGCGACGATTCAAGTCCGGGGAATAGCTTCGGCGAGGTGGGGGAGCGTGCTGGTAAGGTCTATCACGCTCATGCCAGGGGCTCCCTCGAACCATGTCTCTGTCTCTATAGTCCTCGCTTCTTCTGTAGCCGTCCCGTCCGTGATCCTGCGTGCTTCGTCTTGCTTCACCTGCACGTTCCCTGTTCACATCATCCCTCCACCAACCGTCGCGCCTATCATCCTCCCGCCGTCTCTCCTCCTCTCTCCAATCTCTCCCATGTTGGCCTGGCGGAGCGCCGTGACCCCGAGCTCGAGGATCGGAGTGATGGAGTCGAGGAGGTGGTGGTGACCGCGAACGATCTTGGCGGTAGTTGGGGGGCGGATTGTACGGTCGCTGGTACATTACGGTAGGTGAAAATGGAAAAAGTAATCAACTCTTGCTCATGGACAATCTTGAATCGTTTGGGATTGTGTTGAACGTGACTGGAATTTTTGGTATCATTCATCCGTTTTTATGAAGATGCCATTCCAACTTTCCTCGTCTTCCTGCTCTTCTCGGCCTTTGGAAATCCACGAAATTTTTGGATTTGGCGGGGAATCGCCGTGATGCCATGCATACCAGGCTGAATCATGTGACAAAAGGAGTGGACGGAACAAATGGGTCATTTGTACATTTACATTTGGTATTACATTGTACTTTCTTCCTGTACCAGCCTGCCGCTCGGCCTATACTCTAAGGTGTGTATGCATCTGCCAAAGTCGAGTTGCCGGTGAGGCACTCGTGGACAGTGACAAAGTTGGTGAATCCTGCGCCCTTCAGGAGATTGATGGACGCCTGCCAGCCACCGTTAGCTGTGGAGCCTTCATTGTCGCATGGCAAGTCAAAGATCAGCTCATTTCCACACGACAATGGACTTTGTCGAATCACTCACTGACGGTGTCCCGGTGACGTATGATAAAGCTTGCCCATGCCGGCCTCTGTGTGAGAATTGCTTGGCTCACTGAGTAAGAAGCGCAGGTGCTGTCCGTGCATTCGTTGTCGTAAGAATCACTAATTTGCGAAAAATCATGTTCGAAATGAAAGAGAACGAAGCTTTGACTGTGGTGAAAAAGACTTACATGTTCCAATTGACAACGTATGAATATCCAACTGAGCCGACGCTCGAGATCCAACTGGAGTTGAGCTCCCCAACTGTAATATGCGCGTCACATTTTATCAACGACATGCTGGAATGCTGCCAGTTACGAAGCAACAGGAAGCTCACATGGTGCCCTGAAATACTTGGGTACAACACCGATCAAGGACTGTGGTAAATTGGGTCGTTCTTGATCAGTCGTCCGGTAACTCAATTCTCTGGTAACACGAATTACCTTGAATGACTGTTCAGACGTGAGCAGTTGAGTGTTGTCAAAGGTAGTGAAGTCCATGATAGTGGACGCATTCGTGGAATCATAAAGTCGGCTAGAAGGGTTTCAGTCAAACTTTGATCAGTTGCGTGGACAAATAGTGGATCTTACCTGGCAACTTGGTGTCCTTCGGCCAGCATGCGTTGCACTGGTGCATCACGGACATAATGAGAAATGTGTTCGATTGACTTGAAAGATGTACTCACAGGTAGAATTGTAGCTATAAAGATTGTTGGTGTAGTTGGTAGACTTTTCCCCACCAGAGAAACAATGAGATGTGGGACAAGGAATAATGGATATGGTACTTACCACAAAGAACGTCGCTTTGACTCCCATTGTCTTCAAGTCGTCAAGCACTTTGCTGGTGAACGACCCTGGACCATCCTCGAATGTCAGAGCCACAGAACCCGCGGTCTTGCAAGCTGGGAGACCCCAGTCTCCACTCGTATCACCGGACACCGACGCAGATTGGGCAACTCGAAGGGAGGAACGGCTGTAGCATGATCCGTACGTGGACTGGCAGCCAGTGCCACAGCTCGACGGGCCTTTTGGGTGGAACTTACTTTGTAAGAGTATTTTCAATCTTTCACGAAGGACGAATAGCTCACCGCGACCACAGCTGATAGGTTTTTTTGGTTGTCCATGGGTAAGTTGGCCACGTGGTGGAGATGATGTGATGCAAATTTAAGAAATGCAAGTCACACGGGCGACGATAGCACGCACAATCCGTTTGAACCACAGCAAAGACCGCCTTGTGAGCCATCGTTAGGGCATCGTAGCTCTTTAGGATAAGTGGCTGGGGCTACCATATTCGAGTTTATATGAATCCTTGAGCACAAGATTCGAATTTGTTCAATGGATCACGGAACTCACTCCAAGAGGACTGAATTTTTCCACACATTCCATTCGTGGTGACGTCGTTTGATGTCGTCGTGGCGGTCGGTGATGCCGACGAAGTCGTTGTGGTTGTGACTGCTGTGGCGGTGCTGGGAGCTCCGGTAGTCGTAGCCGACGAGCTAGATGTTGAAGTAGAGACAGACCCTCCATTGTTATTGTTAAGTCCCGGATCAGAAGACGGAGAGGTGGAAGATGACCGTGAAGCGAGGGTTGCACCAACGGCAGCTCCCACTGCGGCGAGAAGGAGAATGAAACCTAAAAATAATGAATTTCGATTGTCACCACCCAATTGATTGTTAGAGTCCGGTCTCTCATAGTGTTCATTGCGAACTCACCAATTGCGATCATCAACAAAATGAACTGGGTCTTTGTGAGTCTTCCCCCACAATATTTGCGTCCGTCCTCGGCTCTGCCTTTGCTCAGCGGAACACCTTCTGCTGTTGTGAGATTACCATTCGATGATCCGAGGACGGCGAGCTCCTGCTGAGAAGGCGTGCGAAGGAGATCTTCGGAGCTTTGATGTCCCCGGAATGCATTGCGGAGTCCACCGGTGCGGTTAGCTGCTTGTGCGGGCATCGATAGTCGCTGGATGTTTGGAAGAGTGTGATCGCGCGAGCTCAAGAAGGCAGGCAATCCGTGCGAAGTCCGTGCCACAACACTCTGTTTATTGTTGACTGGTCTTCACAATTAATTTGAATTAGTAATACAAACTTGCAAGTTTTTTCCTCGTTTAGAATTTTTACACAATGGTCTGGTTTGGAGAAAGCCGGATTTAGGCACACAAGGTAGAAAAGTGCATCTCTGCTGAATGTCTCCAAACTCTGCATGGTGAACCTGATCACGCTTACTGTCCAGAAAGAAAAAAGAGGCACCTCGGGCAGGTGGTTGCAATTATGGTTTTCGAATGTTTGCGAATTTCCGTCCCTCCACACCGCTCAGCCACGCTAAGCCCGCTCCACTTCGACCCCAAACCCGACCACATCCACAAATCCGTTCCCCGTTCCAACCGCCACGAGGTCTCCATCCAGCGCGACGCACTCCAACGTGTCTTGAGTCCGCGGCGCGCGTCCCCACCTCTTCCAGACCGAGTCCCCACCCTCTCCTTCCATCATCACAGGCGCATCGTCCCACCATCCCCATGACCGTGTTCGCAACCACACCGCGCGACCTCGGTCGTACGCGCACGTGTTGATGCTGTCGGCTTCCGATCGGAAATCGGATGGAAGGAGCCGCCAAGGAGGGGAGTCACCCTGTTGTTGTGCAGTAGCAGGAACCGAGCTCAGTAGGTCGGATACGTGCGAGGAGAAGCGCGTGGCGTTCTTCCGCACCACCGTTACAGTCGTGTCGGTGCCGCTTCTACCTGCGTACAGTGCGACGCCAGATTCGTTCACAGAAGCGTCCAGAATAGTGCTGCTTACGATCTTGGGATCCATCGGAGGGCGAGACTCGGAGGCATGTGTGAATTCGGTGACATCCAAAACAGTGACGCCGTTGCTTCCCGGCGATGCGCTGCGAGTGTTTGGTGCAACTTGTGCGAGAATGAAGAGGAAAGAGCGGCTGTGAGATGCGTCTGGGGAAGCAACGGTGATGGGAAGTACGTCTTTGATGGTGTTCTCGGTTGAAAACACCTTTATGACAAAGCATGAGTGTCCCGGGACAGTGGGCGATGAAAATGTAGGGCGAGCTCACATTCATAATACACAGTCCACTTGAATCAGTTCGAACTGGGGCCGCGACATTCACCGCCCCAACATCATTCTTGTGAATATGCACGGCTTTCACCCCTCCCGCCGACGCCACCAAGGCCCACGAGCCCCACAGCACCACTTTGGAGATCGGCGATCCCGAGACCTGCCCGAGGGAACGAATGGTACGGAGTCGAAACTCCGTCGCTTGTGCTGGTCCGAACTCAAACGCTCTAACGGGGCGATGCACGACCTCGATCACGACGAGCGTCGCTGTCCCAAGGTACGATCCAATCACAACCCGCAGCGCCTGAACCATCGGGCGCGTCCCCTCGTCGTCATCCCGCGGCGCACCCTCGCGCAGCACGTCCGCATCCATGCATGACACTGAGTGGGGCGTCTCGACAATGAGTAGCGGCGTGGGCGGGTGCAGGTGCCATATGCGGATGCTGTTGTCAAACGACGCGGTGATGAGGAGCGGGGGTTCAGAGATGTAGGTGATGTTGGAGTGCTGGGAGTGTGAATGAAGGGTCTAGGTGCAGAGCGTCCTCGCGGCCGCCACCAGGCAACATCCCGCACGAGCCAGAAAACACACCTTATCGCTCCACTTTCCGAGATAAAACGACGCGCCGCCCGTCGCGGGACGCACCCCAGGCACCGCAACGAACTTTGCCGCCGTGACCTTATCAGTGTGTCCCTTGAGCCGGGCAACAAAGGTCGGCGACCCGCTCTCCCAGGCTCGCTCCGCGCCGATCCGGCGCCGCGTCATGTTCTTGTACGGCGTCGCTTCCCTCACTGCGGCGGCTGCCGACGGTCGCAGTTTGGGCGACCAGGAGGACGATTCGGCGTCGGACTCGGACTCGTCGACGCACCCGGCAGAAGGGTGTGGGTCCATTGGAGAGACCGCGGGAGGCGCGTGGAGGGAGGAAGAACCGCCCGCGTTGGCCCGCGAGAGTGCGAGGAACCGCGCGCGCCATTCGTTAGAGGCCGACACGAGACCGGCCCATCGGGAGGACACCTGGGCTCAGTACAGAGCATCAGGGGGGAAAGTGAGAAAAAACGCCCGCAACGGTCCCCGCGCCGTGTCGTACCTGTTCGGCTCTACCAAGTGATCGCAGGTCCAGCAGCGCGACGACCGCGGCGGCAAGTTCGGGGGGCAGCGCCGTCAGCAGGTCGATTGCCAAGGCCGGGACGGAGAGTTCTGTGCGGACAAGGAAGCGCTCGGCGGGGGAGAGCGAGGACACGAGCGCGCGGAGTCTGCGATGGTTGCGAATGAATTGAAGGAAGGGGATGCAGTGCAGGGGAAACGAACATTGCGCGTCGGGAGGGATCGGACTGATTCCGCAGCTGCGTGATGATCGGGTGCGTGGGTGTCCTCGGCATGTTGGGCGTGGGGGCTGCGTGTGCTAAGACCTGCGGCCGACAGCACTAACAGTTGCGTCGTCGTCTTCGTCAGTGGGGACAAAATTAAATTCGTGCACGGTATAGTGTACAACAAGATTCGATGGCTTTATCAACTGATGTTGTTCTCCCACTCCCACATGTCGACTCCGACGTCACAAGACTCCTGTATTACCCGATCCACTTCCGCGTCCCCCCTGTACTTTTTCAGCGCCGGCAAACACTCCTCCGTTCCTATAGACCCCAGCGCTTCGGCCGCTTCGTGCCGTACAATGGGTTCCTCCGTCGTGTTGGCAAGAACCTAGTCGTCGAGAGGGATGCGTCGTGTAATGTCTCGTCGCGTCGAGCCAAATTACATGAAAACACTTACCTTGAGAAGGTAAGGAACGCTAGCGGGGTGCTGCATCTGCCCAAACACATACGCGATCTCGTGGCGGAACAGCGCGCTGTCGTCACAAAAGCCGGCCCCCAGCGCGGCAATGGCTTCCTCGTCGCCCTTGTTCCGCAACGAGAACATGGCCCGGTACCGTTCAAACAGGGGGAGTTTGGGGTTGAGGAGTTTGGATCGCAGCTCCGAGACGGGCAGCTCCTTGGTAAGCGCAGGGGCGGGGTCGACCGACATGTACACCCTGCACCAGGGTCCGAGATATAACATCAGTCCTTGCTGACATGGTGTGCGAATCCCTCTCATGAGATTGGACTCACGAGCCGTATCGGGGCTGCTCCGACTCCTTGGACTCGGTGTGCTCGATGTTGGCGACGGCCAGCTCGCAGGTCTGTGAGACGACTTTTTCGGGATCGGCGAGGTATTTTCGAAGCACGGGGAGGGATTTGGGGTCGCCTATGGCGCCGAGAGCTTCTGCAGCCTGGAACGGGTTCCACTGTGAGTGGACCTGCTTCACCAGGTGAGGACAGGACTTGTATCTCCCACCTCGTGTCGAACCATGGGCGCCTCGTCTGTGTTCTCCAAAACTACTGTCAGGTGGGGAATGGCAGATACCTTTCGCATCTGGCCGAGGACGTAAGCGAGCTCATGTTTCAGCAGAGCCGAGGAATCGGTGAAGGCTGGGGACGCCCGGTCCGGATCAGGGGTAGAGCAAGTGACGGAACGAGGGGGGGGGGNGGAGAGAACGGTACCTTTTGCGATGATGTCGACAGCGGTGTCGTCTCCGATATGCCGAAGCTCGAAAAGAGCTCGAAACCTGTCCGCCAGAGGAACCTTGCCCGCGCCGAGGAGCCGGGCCTCCAGCTCCTGATGGCGAGACGTCCGCTCAGCAGCAACCATTTCCAAGTGCGAAAGGGTCGAGGGAATAGTGTAACGGTTGGCGAGTAAAAAATGAATCGTGTGTCAGTGGACCAAAGCATCGTCCCAACCAACTTCCGTTTCCACCAATGATTTCGTCGTCCATCGCTCCACGCAGAGCAGTCCACCGCGCAGCCGCGAACGCCACATGCACGAGCCGGCCACGGCTATTGGCGCCTGTGTGTGTTTCTCCCGCGAGCACGAGCAGATTCAGCTCAGTAGCAGGAGTAACAGAATCCGATGAAGCAAGGAGTAGGAAGGACGCCATCGACGCTCTCCTGCGCGTAGACCATGCGGGCGAAATCGGCGCAAATGTCATCTACAAGGGTATGTGTCCTCGATGCGTGTGCGATGCTTTGAGCTCGCCAAGATTGAACTTCTCCTCACCCCCCGTCCCTCTCCCCCACCACGTACGCAACGCCCAGGTCAAATCGCCGTGCTAGGGCGAGACAAGGCCGTCCGCCCCATGCTGCAGCACATGCTGGACCAGGAAGTTGTGCACCTTGCCGAGTTCGACTCCCTCCTGGCCGAGCACCGCACACGGCCGTCCCTGCTTCGACCCCTGTGGGAGGCCACCGGGTTCACACTGGGTGCCGTCACGGCGGCTATGGGCAAAGAGGCCGCCATGGCGTGCACGGAGGCCGTCGAGACGGTCATTGGAGAGCACTACAATGACCAGATCCGGGACTTGCTGGAGCGAGGGGACCCGAAGGATGCCCAGCTTATTGCGACGCTGAAGCGGTTTCGGGACGAGGAGCTGGAACATAAGGATATCGCAGTGGAGAATGATTCGCAGCAGGTGAGAAATTTGTCAGGCTTGCGGGGTGTGGGGTGTTGGTGGCAGGTGCTGGAGATTCAACTGGAATGCTCACTCATGGAGGACACGTAACATGTTCGACAGTGGGAGTTGAAAATCTTGAAACAAGAATTTTGACAATTGGCTGCACTGCGCACTCATTGTTTCCCTTGACCCTCGACCTCGCACTAGGCCCCTTTCTACACCGCACTCTCAACAGTCATTCAACAGGGGTGTCGGGCAGCCATATGGGTCGCAAAAAGAGTTTGAGCGTGTGTACCTCTGGTGATGTCATTCGGCAATATCAGTTGCGAAACAAAGTTGACGATGTACATACACTCCCATAGATGAAAACAATACCCTTCAATGGTCTCTTTACGCTGAAATTCTGTATGGACATTTAGGAGTCATGCGTCCCTCGTCTGTTTGGGTTGTATTATGAGTTAGACAATAATAAAGGTGATAATCTTCCATGTATATATGCTGCTGTCTGCTCTGTTACACACCTTGCTCTTAACTTGGCAGCAGTCATTTCACTGGGATAAATAGCTGCAATCTGTGACATGCATGGCAAGATGACACTTCACACAGTTACATGTATTGCTGAGGTTTGAGATGGTGAGCAATGGTAATGCTGTTTATATGAGTAGTAATGAAAATACGTTCTAAAGCAGTATTGAAAAAGTATATTGGTAGAATAGGTGTCTCAGTATGGGGTATTCCCAGGCCCTTGGAGTGCTGGCTGGTGGATGGATTTTAGCTCAATTTATCTAAATAAAAAATTGCCTATTTAGTCATTTAGTCAAAATTCTGAGTTAGTGGGACACAATTTTCTTTTGCAACCTGCCTTCTGTATGTGCTGAAAGTGTTTTGGGATGGGTGTGGAAGTGTATTTGAAATTTGTGGGTATTGGTACAGGGGAGCAAGAGTGCCTGTACCACCAATACCCGCAAATCTGTCCTGGGGCCTGTTGGTCAAAGCTGACACACCCAACACATCCACAAACTATGGTTTACTTACGCAAATGAGGTTTTACCCCTTCCAAGTAAATTAAGAAGCACTATGCAAATTTCAGTCTGGATGTTCCAGGAGGGGATTTTAGACTTACAATGGAAGCATGAAATACAGTGCCTTGGAATCCTCACATCACACCAAAATCAAAAGAACAAAGCCCTGTTAATGAAATTCTCATATTGTTTTGAGATCCAAGGAGTGCAGGGTGGCAGTGGAAAGACCACACAGCTGTCCAATGAAGCAGTACTCCCTAACCTTGTACTACAGGACAAGCGGTTGTGGCTTTATCCAAGTCATGCTGCTCCCTGGGATTTATGTGTTAGTGTAACTACTGACCGTTGTCTCCTCTGTTCTACACTGCACTTTCAACAGTGATTCCTAATTCCAAAAATACAAAAAGTCATGTTACGGTCTCTGATATAGTTTGCGAAGCAAGTTTGACATACTAATGCAAAACAGATTCAGAAAAATACAGCGCCCTTGCTGTATCAAATGTTTCAAGTGGCTGCTCCATTTTCCTGTCTACACCAAGCTCTTGAGAGCGCAGCGCGCGTTGCAGAATCGCAGAACTGAGAACTGCACGGCGCCGTCATCGTGAGGGACACTCACGAATCGGAAGGCTGCATCTAGTGACAAGATTGATTCAATCCGTTGAGGTGTATTTGCTTGCCTCTCTTCTGTAATCTCTACTTTATCACGAATTGCAACCTATCAACTAGGCGCACGAGATGGCTCTCCCCGAAGGTGGTATACATGCACAATGGGCGAAACATCCATTGCGACCTGCAGCCAATACGAGTCGGGACTTGGGTGCACAGGTCGGGACGTAAGCTCGGTTTCATGCACACTCGCTACACCACCGAGTCCGGTATCCAACCATGTGTCCATTGCTTTGCCGAATTGGGAACAAGCCAATCAGAGAATGTGGAGGATGAATCGCATGGCTTCCAGGTGGTCAAAAAAGGGGACAAGAATATCTTGCGTTGTTTCGGGGACGTTGATTGGCGATGAGTTTGGCGGTGTACAAACAGTGGTGGCACGTCTCGGACTTGCACGCGCCATCCCACCCCGCGCCCTTCATTCATTTGATTCTTCCCCGCCCCCCACGCCAGCACTCTCCCGCCCCTTCGCGGGCCCCGTCCGCGCACCCGCAATCGCCCAGGTGGAACTCTCCCCCCACCGAAACACCCGCTCCTCTGTGGCCTCCACCCCCTCCGCACCATGATGGCCGCGCTCCTGCCGCCCACCTCCCTCGCGTTTCCCAATGGCACCGCACCCTCCGCCCTGTCCGCGTTCGCCCACCACGCACCGCTCGTGCCCGTCCCCGCCGCAGTGGTCGAGCACATGTCCCCACCAGACTGCGAGCCGGGATTCCCACTCCACAACCTCGTCCTGGCGCAGGGGCAGGGGCAGGGTCGCCACAGGTCGGAATCTACAGTGTCCTCCTCCTCCTCGTCGGCGCAAAAGGGATGGCGATCCCAGCGATTCTGCGCCTACCCGCTCAGCATTGTGTTTCGATTCACGGCACCGAAACCTGTCCACATTGCGGCAATTCAGATCCTCGCGCATCATGCGCTCGTGCCGTCAAGACTCGAGTTTTGGATTACAGAGGACGTTGGGCTGGAGGACGCGGGGAAAGGTGGGGGAACGGGCAAAGGTGAGCAGAACAGGAAACGGACGAATTGACGGTGGGAATGGTGGTATTGAATGCTACTGGATTTGAGAAATGGGTGAAGTTAAAGGGTGAGATTGGTGATGTCAATGAATTCGAGGCATGGAAGAAAGGATGGAATGGGAGTGGGAATGGTGATATTGAACGAACGGGGTGATAATGCATGATGAGAATGTATCAGAGGAAATGTCGATGGACGCACGAGGACAGACAGTGGACACCGTTTGCTTGGGGAGTGGCTACACCTTAATCGATTATGGAACACGGGTGGGAATGGAGTTATTGTGTGATAATTGACGATTATGGATTGGAGGACATTATCTGGAAAGGGGACGCGAGTGTTGACATCGGTGGATGAGAAAGGCTTTGAGGAAAAGGGAATGTGCAACGGAGTGGTATCTCGGGGGGTGGGGGTGGGAGGAGGAAAAGATGAAGCACGACAATGGATTGCGGGGATGATCCTTTGCCCGTAGCGATGCCAAAACCTCACATACCTCTTCCCACCCCCCTTTTCCGTCCCCCACCTTCCCCCTTTCCGCTTGCCCCACCCAAGCCCCAACATTCGCGCCCCTCGGCCACGTCCTCCTCTCGGACCCCTCGCTGCGCCCCTACCCCGCGCGAGAGCTCAAGACGGTCCGCATCGACCCACCGCGACTCGCAAGGGGTTGCAAGGTTGTTGTGGGAGGGTGTTGGGTTAGTGGTGGGAATTTGTGGGGGCAGGTGGGTGCGTCGTTGGAGGTGTTGGGTGAGGGAAGAAGTGGGGAAAGGAGGCGTACGGCGCAGATGAGAATCTTTGGATTTTTGTACAGAGCGCAGCTGACATTCCTCCTTCACCCCTCCAGGCCTCCATCCTATCCATATCCTTCCTCACCCCCTCCGACCCACCATCGCCTCTCTCGCCGCACCGCCCGCTCGCATTGCCCGCCGCCGAGTCCGCGCGACCAGGGGAGATTTCCCTTCCGGACATGTCGGTGAGTGCGCCGTACCCCCTGCTCGCGCCCCATCCGAGTTGACGTACCCCTCACTGGTACCACATCGCGCCCCAGTCCCTGCCGGCCCCGCTCTCGAAACGTATCACCGAGGCACTGGCATCTCCGCCCCCCTCGGTAGGTCTTCCCACATCGATGCCTCTGCCCCTGCCTCAGGTCAAGGACGTGAACTCGGCGCCGCAGCCACCTGTCCATGAAACATCACCGCAACCGCCGGTGCGGTTTCACTGGGATCCGGCGATCGCGGAACTTGCGACGGATATCGAGAGGAAGAGGGCTGATGCCGTCGCAGGTGAGTTGAGGTCCTCGCCACCCATCCCCCCTCAAGTTCTATTTGACCTCTTCTGCGGCGCCACCCATGTCCTCCCCTCCCCCCCACTCTAGTCGAAGACTACCTCCAAGCATCCCTACTCACACCCATCCTCGCCGACCTCCGCCGCGCGTCCGAATCACTATGCCGCATTCGACAGGACAAACTCCGCGCAGTGGCCGGCGAGGACTTTGCGACGGCTGAACGGTGGCGACGAGAGGAGGAACGCATCGTGGGTGAGGTGTCGGAGAAAGTCCACCGCGAGGTGCGCGTGAGTGGAAGTGGGAGTCGCGAGCGCAAGTCCTCGAGCGACAGAGCTTCCCCACAACGTCCCCGCGTGCCCCCGCGAGAGGACCCCGGTCCGACCTCCCAGCCATCGTTGGTACAGCAACCGGGGTTCGCGGGCGATCCGGACGACCGACCCATAAAGCCAAAGGAAGGGTACTCTGGATGGACTCCCAAGGGGTCGGACATGGCGTTGGCGGCAAAGGTTGGCACACCTGGCGCCGGCGCCCCAGTTGCTCCAAAGGGACGGCGCTCGCCTGCAAAGACCAAACGGGCGGCCCAGGTGCGCGGCAGCGCGGACGACATTGACAACGACGACGGCGACAAGACCTCTTCACCTGTTCGAGCGGCTCGACCATCCCCCGCCGACGGTCCCGTGCGGCGGCGAGGCTCGCCTACGCGGGGATCACCTGGCGGTGGACCCCCAGCGTCGCCTCCGTCGTCTTCTGCTCTTGGGCCTCCGGATGAGCCAGACCCGATCCCGCTGGACGCGTCCCCCGACGTGCGCGCCGCTGCTGACACACTTGGAGACGTTGTGGTAGCATCTGCCCTTACTCGTCGCAGCGCCGCCGTGGCGGAGTGGGGCCTGGACAGGATTGCGGACCTGCTTGATGGCAAAGGGGCAAGCCCCACGTCGAGTCCCCGCGGGGCGCCTGTAGACTCCACCACGCTGGCTGCCGCCGCCCTCGTCGCCAGGACGTGCTTAGGCGACGCGCGTGACCGAGTCGCTCTCCGCGCCGTTCGTGTGCTGCTCGCAGTGCTTGCTCGGTGCACTTCGTCGTGCCCTGCTTCGAGCGTAGTTCCCCGAGAAACTCCCGGTGCCCTCGTCGACAAAATCGAGCACAGTTTGGCGTCGGCGGGAGCCGGACGAGTCGCTCGGGAGGCCGAGGGACTGTTGGGGGAGTTGGCGGTGAGTGGCATGGCCAAGGACGTGGGCGGGGCGATCACGAGGGCGATCCCTACGGGCAGGGGGAGAGCTGCCCACCCGCGAGTCGCCAAGGGTCGGGCCATGTGCGTTGCGGCGGTTGTCAAGCGGGCTGGGACGCATTTGGGAGGAGGCGGGGATGGGATCGGCATGGGCGTCGTGCACGGGTTCGCACTGGTGGTGATGAAGCATCCCGCGGGGGATGCGAGAGAGGCTGGCGTGCAGATGCTCGTGGAGGCTGTCAAGGCGTGCAAGACGGGGGTGGTGGAAGCGGCGGATAAGGTTGCGGGGTGGTTGGAGAGGGGCGGCGTGAGAGGACGCGCAGTGGAGGCGGTGAGGGAGGTGGCGGGGAAGGGAGGAGGAAAGGGTGAGTGTGTTGGGGATTGGCGTTTGTGGGGTGCCATGTGTGCAATCTGAACTAAACATTACACACAGGTCGTTCATCCCCGTCGCCGCCCCAAAACCCAGCTGCCCGGCGCACCGCCCAGCTGCAATCACTTCTCGAAGAGCAGCGTGAGCTTCGTGACAAGATGGCCGGAAACGTACCCAGGCAAGCGCCGTCTGGGGTTCGAGAGCGCGACGGGCACGGGTCCGATGTGCCGGAACGAAGTGGCCAGAGGACAAAACGGACAGGACAAGGGCAGAGCGCGAAGGGTGCCACGAAAGGAGCGGGAGGGAAGAAGAAGGGCGCTGGCGGGAGTGCGCAGGCGGCGGGGGGCAAAGATGGGCGCAAGGTGTATACCAAGAATGAGGAGGTGTATGCGGGGGACTGGAACATTGATAAGTGAGTTGGTGGGCGGTGTGTGCCGGCACTGACAGGAGCTCGATAGGATTCGCTCGACCTGCTTAACCTGACTGACCGCTCCCCCCCCCCCCCCCCCCCCCCCCCCCCCACCCCCCCCCCCCCCCCCCCCCCCCCCCACCACCACCCCCACCCCCCTTCCCCCTTCCCCCTTCTCTGCACCTTGCGCGTCCAGGGCTTGCGTCTTTTGTCTGGAGCAGAACGAATCGTTCAACGAGGAGGCGCTCGATTTGCACTATTGGAAGGACTGTCCTATGCTGGCGAATTGTCCGAGGTGTAAACAGGTGGGCCGGGTGGTGTCAACGAGGGTCATTGTGACACCACAAACTCAACCATACCGCTTACTGTACCAAACTCGCGCCTTACACCCCACTTTCCTCATACGTGCACACCGCCGGCACGCACCCAGATCGTCGAAGTCCCCACGCTCTCTGAACACGTGCTGCGCGAATGCAGCGGCGTCAAGCACGGCCAGGTGCTCGAGTGCCCGCGGTGCAAGGAGCCCGTGGATGCGGGAGAGTTCAAGGCGCATGTGGCGACGAAGAAGTGTCAAGGTGGGTTCGGGTGGGGTGTCCGGGGGGTTTGGATTGGGGGATGGGGAAGGACCTGGTACTGACTTCGTCCCATGTCATGTCACGTCACATCACGTCGTCTTCAGTCGCACCACGACCGCCAGCTGCGCGGTGTCCTCTGTGCCACGCGGACGTAGCTCGGGGGGACTCGGACGATTGTTGGCGCGAGCATCTGATTGGGGTGTGTCCCGCCAACGGGCGGCGGGTGCGACGGGCTGGGGCGCGTGCGGTACGCCAGGCGGAGGCGAGGCGTGGGGACGACGGGGAGGATGGGGAGGATGGGGAGGGTGGAGATGGAGATGGAGACGGGTACGGGAGAGAGGATGTGGGGAGCGATGGTGGAGGGGGTGCGGGAGAGGAGGAAGGACGGCACGGCTTTTTTGAAAGGATGTTTGGACGTCGATGACTGACAGCGATGTGAACGTGACTGTGACTGTGCCATGGACCACATACGCGAATTTTTGATAGCGATAGTGATAATTGTATGCGATACCACGCTTCCGATAATCTTAATGTATATGCGGCTTCGATGGCGATGAAGTGTGACCTGGACAACAGCAAAGTTGAATTTTTGACGGTGAATGGTGATAATTGGATGCGATACCATGCTTCTGATCAACTTAATGTAAGTGTATGTAGCTTCGACCCGCCACGAGGATTCTCGGAGATTTTGCCCCATCACGGCAGAACTCTCCCTTCATCCAACCACACTCTCGCAGCCATCACCTCGCATCCATCACTCGCATCCACCGCCCGACGATGCGATCCATCCCCGACGCCCCGCGCCCTTCCTCCTCGCACCGATCGCACATTCTGACCAACTCGTCGGCGTCGCGGGTGCTCTTCGCACGCACGCTGTCGCTCCTGCACCCCAGCAACACCAGCACCGCATCCGCATCCGCATCCCCCGCGACGACATCATCGCTGAGCGCGCATCCGCCCCTCGCCGTGCCCTCGCCTGGCCACGCACCCCGCCCGCGCTCTCAGCACCGGCAGCTGCAGATCGAGGCGCTGCTGGGAATTTCGCGGCGGTTCGCGGATATGCAGGCTGTGCACAGCACGCGGATTACGGAGCGAGAGCGGGAAAGGGGATCGGGTGCGGCCAGGGACAGGGACAGGGCCCAGGACACGGCCGCAGCACCCAGACTGGACGTGTCGCGGTTCGAGTTCTCGCTGCCCTCGACGTCGACGGCGCAATCGTCATCTCAGCCGTCGCTCGGCGCGCCCCGCGACTCGCCCTCCGCCGTCTCGCCCTCCGACGCATCATCATCCCCCGTCCTGCGGCTCTCGTGCGCGCAATGCGGTCGCGTCGTGTGTGCGGCGGCAGCAGGTGTCAGACACAGTGACAGGAGCGTGGCCATGACCGCGGTGGCGGCGGCGATGGGGACGGCAGGGTGGACGTGGGATGCCAAAAACGACAGCATTGCATGTTTTGCGACGGACGAGGAGCCCGGCGGGTGAGTGTCCTGGCGAGTGACGGAGGCTTCCGAGCGACAGTGAGGACTCCGAGGCCTAAGTGCGTTGATAGTGTGACACGAACACATGGACGAATGCCAATGTCAGGATGCGCGCAAATGTTCACTCTCCCAATCTTGTTCTTCTTCCCCTCTTCCCCCGCATTGATATTGTAGCCTCCTCCTCCTCCCGCATCACCTTCCCACAAATCCAACAGAACCCACACGACCGTCTTCTTCCTCCTCATCCACGCTGTCGCCCGGCTGCCAATGCACCGTTCGTGAAGCTGCGTGTCTCGGATGGTGCGTTGTTCTTGTCCTCCTGCAATCCATCCTTGTCGTCAACTCACCTTCCATCCTCTCATCCGCTTTCCCTCTACCTCCCTTACATCCCCACCCCACCCCCCCACCCCCCCCGCCAGCGGCACATCCATCGCCCGCCACATCGTCTCCCCGTGCTCATCCTGCGCCTCCGCGTCCTCCTCGACCGGCGGCGTGCGGGGCATTCGCGGGTTCCGCGCCGCAGGAAATTCCGAGATGAGACTCGGGAATGGCTCGATGGCGAGAGGGTGGCGATGGTGCGTGGTGGTGTTCTTGCACTTGTCTCTGCTCGCTTGTTGCAGACTCGCTCACCGTGCATCCCCATCCCCCACACACCCCACACAACACCCTCAGGTTCTTCCCCCCACCCACAGTCCACCCATCCGACCTCCTCCACCCACACCACCCCCGCCTTATCACGTGGGCCGACCTTCGCGCCGCGCGGTGCGGTCAAACTCACGTCCCCGGGGACGGTGGCAGTGGCGCGCAGGGCGCGGCGGCGGCGGCTGGTTTCACGTTTCCCGACACAGGGGCCGGAGTCGATGGGCTAGGACTCGTGTGGGACGGGATGGTGAAGGATGGTGGGGAGGGTGCGGCCGGGAAGGGGTGGAAGGGTGAGGGTGGGTGGCGATGAGGTGTGGTGCGGTCGGTGGGTTGTGGGTGGGTTGTGGTGGGTGGGAGACTGGGACTTGGAAAGGAGAAAAGACGGCGAAGAAGTGCGGTGCAGTGCCGGCATACCATACAACGTGGGAGATGAGCATTCGTAACCTCAATACAAAACCAAGAGAAGTGACGTAGAACAAGAATAAGAATGGCGTGGCAGCTTTGAAACAAGGAAAGGATATGAAAGGAAAAGCAAAGGAAAGGAAACGGAAAGCTCTCTTCATGCATTCACATGAAAAAATAGACGAATGGAAAATTGGGAAAATATGCAATGTCACTTTTGCTCAAACCTCAAAACTCAAACAGGACAACTGATTATTTCGAAGTCTGAAAAGAAACGTTGCTCTGTGTCCCGGAAACTAAATCACTTTCAGAAGGTGGGGAAAATCGTGAGCATGTACCGTCGTCAACCATTCGGAGCAGTGTGTTCTATTCACACACCGGGTAGGTACTTTTTTTTCTGGAGTGCAACCACAGAGTACACCACGACCTCTACAATAATTCAAGGCCCTTGAAATAATTTATTGTTTCGTGCCATGCAAGAGTCCATATCCCTCCACAACCCACTTCACGCCTTGACACCATCGACGGCTCCCTGCGCCTGTGGCGAAAACCTCCACACGACCGCGGCCACCAGGACCAACAAAATTGTATTCAGCGAGCTCGCCATCGGAAACGCCGTCACGAACGCCGCAAACACATCGCGGCTCCCGCACACGTAGCATCTATACACGTTCTGCGTCGCCAGGTACGTCTGCACCTCTGCCGTCAGCGTGTCGGCGATGGGGCCCGAGGGCACGGGGAGCGTGGAGGTCACGTCACGCACGGCCGCTTCCATGAGGCCGTACACGTCGTCCACGGAGGACGACGCCAGCCCCGATTGCGTGCTGGGCTGCCGCCGGTATTCGGTGTTGCCCAGAACGTAGTTAAGCAAAGAGCGGTAGTTCCAGGCGCGCCCGTCGTCGTAGATGAGGATGGAGAGGGAGAAGGAGCGGACTGTACGGTATGGTAGGGGTGTGGGAGTTGTGGTGAACCCAATCCCACGAGGTACAAGGGTGAGGTGGAGGAGAAAACTTACCGACTGCCGTATATTCGACCACTGCGGCAGACCCTGGTGTCTCAAGATTGTACGCCATTCGATCTATCAGGTTAGTCCAAGTCCAAGTCGGGGCGGACGTTCGTTGAGTGCACCACCAAGATCTCACGCTTCAACCACACTCACCAATCCCCGCACTAATAACGTCAAAGAACGTCGTATTCTGCTGGGTCGCCTGGATCCCTTGCAGACTCGACGAGCTGAATATCCCCCCACCGACGTTGGACGTTGCCGGGAGAGCACCTGTAGCAAAGACGGTGACGTTGACCCCGCCGCACACCATTTTCGGGTAGCTGTATTGAAGGGGGGAGCCCACTTGGTACTGCCGTGCAAAAGATTGTCAGTTGCTTGACTTCGTGTGTAATACACCAGAAAGATAACTTGGTATCGAGCATCCCCTCACGGCTTGACTCCTCGATCAGTGCAATTGCACTTTGTCCTTAAACTCGCTCTTCCGGTCTTTGGCCTCTGTCGCTCGACGGCCTCAGTCAGTAGACCTCGCCTTACTCACGTTAAACGAAACCACACTGCCCTTCAACGACTTTGGATTGGTGACATTCTTGACGGGATCCCAGGACAAGAAATCGAAATGGTCGTAGATGATCTGACACGTCTTGCCGTTTGCCCAAAAGTCCTCGAGACCCCTGCCGGTGTATGCATACTTGACGCGCACGTCGTTGCCCTGGGACACGATTCCCTTGGCGTAGGGGTTCTCCTGGCTCGTCACGTTGCCCTGGCTGAACCCGCACGTCTTGAGGGATGGGTCGTATCCCTAGAGTGTTGGCGGCATACTAAGCAAGATTGCAATTGCGACTGCACGAGTCCCCCCGATTCATAATTTACCCTCGTTTCCCATCTGCAATTCTGGTAAAAGAACGCCCATAGCATGAGCCCCGCAAATGTCCCACCTAGAATCGCGCCATAGGCCAGCGTAATGATCCACAGCACATCTGGCTTGGTGCCCGGGACGGCCACGTTTGGATCGCCATACTGCCGCCTCAGCTTCGTTGTGATCCAGGAGCCAAGTCCGCGCTTTGTGGAATCGATGATGCCCATGGAAATGCAGAAGAAAGAAAGGAGAGCGTGCGGTTTATCCGTCTCCGATGAAGGGCGGCAGAGGGCGGTGCGGCTGTGTCGTCTCTCCCTGGATGAACCTGCGCGAAAGGCGAGAGTGCGTGGAGCCGCGACAGAAGCAACGTGCGCAGAATGCTCAAAAAAAAGAAAGAGTGCAGGCGGGGGCGGGTCGCGTCACTAGGGCGTAATATATGTGGCACTATATTGGGCACCCCATGCCGCACCGAGCGGGATATATTGGGCTCCATGGTCACCGCCACTGGCTGTCCCCGCAAAATATTAAAGGGTCTCGCACGCGCCACCTGCCGCCCCGTCGGAGAGAGCCGAAGAGTGCGACGCGCTGTCTCCACCTCAGGATGTACTACTACGTCGTTCCTGCGAAGTCACCCCCTCATTCCATCCCGTGTCCCGTCCCTGTTCCCTCATCCCTTTCTCACCACAATCAATGAAAGACTGGAGAGCAACATTGCTGCCGACACGCTCATGTTATTGTTGCTGAACGTCATTCAGTCGGTTTGACACATTGTTTGCGGTCGGCGTGTCTCTTCATTATGGATTAGTATACAGACACGTGCTGCAACTATGATTTAGATACGGTCAAACCACCGTGACGTCGATCAAAACTTAATTAAGGCGAAAAAACGGGTAATGGCGAGTCCATCCAAGGCAAATCTCGTGGAGCCGAATGTGTACTCATTGCCGCGCAAGCTTCCGCTAGAGGCTAATATTCGTGGTCTTATCGGGGAAGGAGGGAAGAGAGGCCTCCGCTGTACAGAAACACTTGCTTTCGAGCGTGTCCATCTGCTCAGCGAGTCCACACTGGAGCGCACTCATTCCAGCGCCCACCCGTTTCCCCTTTCCGTATCCTTTTCGACGCCATCATCGCCCTTTCCACCCTCCTTTTCCCCTTTTCCCGTTCCCGCCGCCGCCGCCGCCGCCGCCACCGCTCCAGCCCCGCACCCGCACCCGCGATCCACATACTCCTTCAGCCCACGTCCAAAATTAGACGCGCACACGGCCCCAGTGACGATGATGGCTCCCGTGATGAAGATGTTGAAGATGCAGAAGAAGGTGCCCGCGTCACGGACGAGGAAGAAGGTGTCGTAGGTGAAGGTGGCGGGGCGGGGCCACATCTGTGAGGGGGGGGTGAGATTATTTCGACAGATGCCATGATTTGACTTCGACATGAATCCTCCTCAAGTAGGTGATATCCACAGATGTCATGATCGACTTTGTCACGAATCCGGATACCCCAAAAAGATTTCCACAGATCTCTTCTCGACTTTGCCATGAAACCCCCTTCACCTCTTCATGACACACTCACCGTTGCCAACTGCATTATCGTCACCACCTCAAATGCCACGCCAACCACGAGGAATGCCACAACGGGCGCAAAGTACTCCTTCTGCGATCCCCATGACAGCCCGAGGAGGCTCGCAGCGTACAATGCGTACACTGCGACGGTCCCGTCCAGAAACGGGGTGGTGTATGACCACACGCCGTGCGAGCAGAGGTAGAATCCGGCCAGGAAGGCGAAGTAGATGGATACTTTGATTTCGACGGTGAGGAATGTGAATGCACTAGGCGATTACGAGAGTTACATAATACTGCCGTCGCCCGGTCCCACGAACTCACCAAGCTCACCTATATCTGAACCTCATTGCTCGATCGGCTCCAATCTTCTTAAACGCCTTCCACTTGACCTCGAGCCACACCCACCTCAGCATCGCGAGCTGGCCCACCAGCTGCACGGCACAAATGGCGCACGCCACGACCTGCATCGCGTCGATGCTGTGGCCCCAGGCCGAAACGAAATCCATGGAGTCCGCGTGTACGGACGAAAGGTACCGCGCGTACCACAGTGTTGGGTCCACGGGAAAGGAAGGGTTGCCGAGGAGGACGATCTTGCATAGGTCCGTGTCGGTGGTTGCGGATGCGATGGTGGAGGCGAAGACGACGGCGGAGAAGAAGATGGCTCCGAAAACCTAGGTTGGGTGTGAGTTTTTCGATAAGCATGCCGGCGACGAAAGAGCACCGCACCGTCGTGCACCTGCACGTGCAGGTTGCCAAACCTACTTCGAATATGTTTTCGTTCCGGACAGCGCTCGTAGTCAGGAGCATTGCATACACGGCCGCGATAATCGTCCCTCCTCCGAGCACGTTTTCATGTGGGGAGAAGTCTGTCCCACGAAAAACGAAACACGCCAGGTTGCAGGTTACATGTAACTGTCGTCAACAACCAAAACCCCAGACCCAACTCACACCCAACCGACTGCGAAATCTGCCACGCCACGAGCGCGATCTCGACACACCCCGTCAGAGCCGTCCACGCAACAAACGCGACGGACCAGCGGCCCCTGTGCACGATGTACTTGTGCGCCCGCCGCGACCACGTACGGCTGGGGTGCGACTTGGTGTCGGCAGCGAGGGTCGGGGTAGATCCTGACGAGGCGTAGGCTGTCGTGCCACCCCACAAGTCGTCCGAGGCTGAGGCCGAGACAGACGCGGACGTGGTCGCTGACGTTGTCTGCCGCGCGACTGAGACGCCATCCACTTGCATGGTGGAGCTGGATGTGGATGCTGAGGGGGGGGCGGACGTAAGGGAAAGCAAGAGCGGTGGCGGAGGTGCTTGAATTATGGTGTCGCGAGGGGTTGGCAGTGGCGGTTGGGCGGGTGGAAGTGGAATCGATTCATCCATTCCGTCCGTTCGTCCCGCCTGCATGTCAAGTTTAAGGTCTTTTCGCGGCCGATGGTATTTTTGCTAAGATTTTTCCGCGACCCTGTTTCCAAAGGGAGTTTTGTCATTGTGACAGGTTCTTTGACAGGTATGTCAGGCTGCCCTGAGCTGCTTCTCCCGCTTTCTCCAAAGAATGCAGCGAGCAGCGCAAGATCGCCGAAATACGAGTTTTGCAGTGGGCCGAAGGGACCGAAAGGAAAAGGGAGAAAGGAAGAAGAATTTGATCACCCCCTTGCGGCCTGACCACAGATGGTAAGACCAATACAACAGTCCTTCCAACACAGCGCTTGCTCGATGGAACTCGCGCGCCAGGAACTTCAGTGGAGTAAATAGAGACCGTCGCCTTCGAAGGTACGTTGAGAGGCACCCGCTGTTATTCGGTTGATACGCCGAACGGATGGAACGGAAGGGAGAGGCGGCAGAGGGGAGCGCGACCGACGGGCAGCAACTAGCAACAATTCTGGCGAAGGACGGTAATAGCCCCAACTGATCTCCAATGGGCCAGGGCACTCCCGTCAACCCTGGTAGAGTTAACATCAAAGCCTGCGGCTCGCGAAAGATGAAGCGGCACAAAATTATGGAGAGCATGGCGGAGAGCTGAGGAGGAACGCCTGTGGTCCCGAGCCAGCGAAAGGTCGTGCGCTGCTGAACTGTCGGACTTTGGGGCTGGACGGGAAAGGCCTTGATCGAACTTGGCGGCTCAGAGAAGAGCATTCTCTGGGTGCAGGCAAGTTCAGCTGTGGCCGTCAGGAGCGGCCCCAGCTCGAATAGCATGGTATCAAGCGAGAGATGGTGTGCTTAGGCATGTTAAATGAGGAAAGCCGTGCACTGCTGAACGTTAGGAAGTCGAGCTGGATGCATATTTTCGGGGCGATCGTCGCGTCTCTTCTTTGCTTAGCCTTTATTGCACGATTCACGATGATTGGAAACTCACGTCTCGACGTACCTTTTTAGGAGACTCCCCCCGCACATCTCCAGCGGAGCACCTGGTGCGATGAGTGCCTGCAGACACATATCTGTGCGTTCACGTCAAGGCCCGAAGTGGAAGAGAACGGTGTGTGGAGGAGCGTGATGGAGCACAGATATTGTATGTCGAGCTTGGCTGAACACAAATGCATTTGGTATCTGATGGTAGACGCCCTATCTCGCTGCAACAACTTTCAATTCTGGGTTGTGATCTATGCCTGACTACTAGAGCACCAAAGTAAAATATACTACCTTTCATTGGTTTCAGATAGCCGTTGAAGACAATGTTGAAAGCTCAAAGAAGTTCCACCAAATTGCTTGCTCCTCACTTTTTGACCTCCAGCCAGATTCCAATAACGCAAACATAAAGGATCGATACAGCGTACACCCCATAGCGCACCGTTCAGAGGGAAATTCAGGGTCACTGGAATGTGGTTGAGCCAAGCGAGAAATGTAAGTGATACGAGAAGAAAAATAGAATCGTCACTCACAAACTCTGCTTTCGCCCTTGTGGCTTTGTTCTTCGAGTAATGACTGCAGATGCTTCTCGAGTGTGGCATGCACACCCCACATCGTAGTGAGTTTTATCTTTCCCCACTATAGTAGGGGATTCGCCTCGAAGTTGGGTCTTCCTTCGCCTCTCCGCAGTGGGCCGGCATTCGCTCGATAGTAGAAGACAGGCATATAGCCATCGCTATACCGAAAAACCCTGAGGGTTGCATATAACGCCGCAAGGATTGTAACGTATGACCAATTGAAATCGAAGTCGAGCATCAAACCGCGGTAAGGAGGACCGTGCTATTCTTGACGTCCTCAAACTCGTCCACAGATTCATCGAGCCCAGGAAGAACATCCTCGACATCAAGAGACTTTGATCCAGGGTCTGGCTTCGGAGGCTCCACAAGGATGTCAACAAGCGGTAACGTTGGTTCGGATTCCGGTCCCCATTGAGCCAGACGCCAACTAGCCTCCGTGATCTCCTTCTCAAATATCCCGAGCAGCAATTCAAAGGCCTCAAAGAGGATGTTTTAGGTGTCATCTTGACGGCAAGGGGGGAAAGAAGTTGGTGACGTGTACCTCTTTATCGATTCCTCCCCATTTGCCTTCTTTATCTTCATACACAATAATAAAATACTCCAAGAATTTTGGGACAACAGTACCTAGTATATATTTCGAACCACCATTATTATTATCATCTCCTTCCTTTCCCTCTCCCTGTTCCTGACCCCGATGCCCCTCCAGCGACACCTTCCTTTCCCTCTGCCCTCCGCCTTCTCTGTTTGTCAATCCAGTCCGCCTGGTCAATCTTAACCAATGAAGAGCACGCACCGCCCAGTTGAAGAAGGTTGAGGATCTGCTTGAGAATACATATCGGAAGAGAGATGTACAACACCACAGTTGCGGCGGTGGCGACTATATTTATGAAGAAGTTGGAGGGGAGCATTAGCGGCAGCTATATGATGCCAGAAAACGGAAGGAAGACGACGAGTTGCAGGGTTCCAGAGAAAGTACAGGCGAAGACATCCCAAGATGCGTCATTAGGTCACTCAATCACCCAGAGAAATGGCAGAGGGTCATCCGCTCAAGGAAATCATCCAATTCCGGAGTAACACATCGAAAAGCTAACTTCTGGATCTATGAGTTGAAGAACTCTCTTTTTGTCCGTTACGTTGACCTTTCTGTCCTACGGAACGCCTCATGCCGATACACTTTCCTTTCTCCTTTGTATCTCTTTTCCGTATCATCGATAGTCCTTCCATTCCTGTGTCCGAGTCTAGGCGACCACCCGTGGCTTCGCCTCTAAGCGCTGCAAACCCCATGTCACTATCAACTCACTCCACTCAACCTTTTCGTACCGTAGCATATACAGTACAACAAAGCACGCCTCGTTTCCAAAGCAGGTCCAGAAGAGCATCGCGCGAGAGGAGTAGTAGAGTCGGAGGAGGGGGTTGGCGGTCGAAGGGAGGGCTTTATGAGACGCGGAACCTTGAGAAAGCGTACTAGAGCGGCGGAAGTGACGTTAATGGGGATAACGACAAGGAAATTTCTCCTTGCTCATGGGAGACAAGAGGAGAAAGAGTTGATACATACCTGTACATGTGCATGTAGTGGCTGCTGATGTCCAGCGAGATGAGCAACTGGAAAGCGATAGCCCAGTTGGGGTACGCGCCGGCCAGATAGCAAAGGAGACATGTGGTGGTACATCGGTCGGTCACCATGTCCAGCACGGCCCCGAACTTGGTACCTGTTTCCAAGACGAAACAGGATGAATTCTTCCCTGGGAATATTCTTCTTCCTTGTGTGGTTGACTCACTCTGGTCGAACGCCCTTGCCGCCAGACCGTCCACGGCATCCAGGAGACAAGAAGTTGTGTAAAGGGTGGTCGCATAATGAGGATGCCACGGCATGAAATAAAGCGAAACGATCGCAAGAGCCACGCGGACGTATCCTGGATTGTGATTAGGGTTGTCAGTTCGTCTCAACCTCCAGGTCCGTGGAAGTCACCAACTTGCCAACACCCACCAATCAGATTCGGCAACCAGAGGTAGATGTTGGGAGGCGTTATGTCCTCTCGGCCTGAGATGTCGGCACTTTCTGTTGTTCCATAGGCTCTGGACCCTCCGTTCGCGTCGATGAGGGAATCGGTGTCACGCGAGGACGGCGAACCCGATTGACGGGACCTGGACGCGTCAGGAGACCCCCGCGTCATTGATGGCAGTGATTTGGAAGTTGGAAAGGGATTGTGTCCGGATTCGCGAGTTTCGTGGAAGGTGTAGGTCCAACCACAAGTCCGCAGTGCCGGTGTAGTGAACGGACGGGCGAGATCAGTTTTCGTACATAGCATGTTTGATAAATATGCAATGTACTGTTGCAAAACGGGAAAATTTATAAGAACAGTTTTGTGATCTTTTGTGTAAACATTCTCATTTTACTTGTGGTCATCACATCCGTCAGCGCCCCTTGCGAGGCTTATCGCTCAACAGCAGCTCGTGGCTCCCCAGCGGTGTTGTCCGCTCTGAAATGAGCCCTTCGTCCATGTCCATATCAAACACGTGGTGTTCTTCCAGATCCTCCGGTCCGCGAACACCTCCGGGCGTAAGCGGCGACCGTCTGACCAGATCGACGTCAGCGAAGGCGTCCGTGAAAGATTCAATTTTCTTGTAAGCTCGCTTGGCCGCACGATATTGATGGAGCTGATGGACTTGGGACGGGGCCTCGGTCACTGTTGAGTCGCAAGGGTAGTTAAGCGCCAGGTGGAAAATGCCTTATGGAACGGCTCACCATCCTCGATAATGTCCGTGACGTTTATGGTGTCTTTAATTCCGGTCCACAGCCTCGTCCTGCTTTCGTCCTGCACAAAGTCTTTGTACCCAAATGCTTTGACGTGCACTGTAGTGTGGGAAGACCGAAGGTTACACTTGGGCGGGCCCCCGTCTCATCCAGCATTGTACAACTCACAAAATGCCGCTACGACCATTTCGGCGCACACTAAGAAGCTCTGGACAGCGTCCGCAAACGTCTCTGACGAAACCCCCATCCACGCAGGAAGGGTCAGGAGGCCGTATGCGTTAAGAATACTGAGGATGAGAGACTGCCAGTAGCTTCAAGAGAAATTTTAAAGGGGTTTCCCGTTAGATGAGGGTGAGAACACAAATTGCGCTGCAACTGTAGTTCACCTGAAAAAGATGACGAATTTTATCGCGAGGAACTTGTACAAGGGCCGGTAAGAAGAGAGTTCGTCATGGCACACAGTATAGAATATCAAAAGGGCATACTGAAATGGGAGCACAGGTTGCGATATAGTGATGTTGTGAGGAACCCAGATGGAACGTACCAGAGCAATACTGCAGCTAATGAAATTTATCGAGCCAATCCAAAAAGAAGGCCCAGTGATCGACGAGTCCTCGCAGAGGAGGCCGTACGACTCCAACGCGAGGCTTATAATTGTTAGCAAGACTTTTACGACTGCGTACTGTAGTGTTGTGAGCTGACAGTTTAAAAGAAACGCGTGTCCGCGTGGAGAGTACTTTATGAAACCGAAAGGGAATGGGTACCCGAAGTCTGGTTTTTGGCGGAGTCGGCTATGCTGGACCTCGTACGTAGGGCCGAGGTAATGGAGCATGAGGGTGTAAAAGCTGTAGAGAACGAAAGCCTCATACGAGTCGCGAGCGAGGGCTAGGTACGCGGAGTACCAAGGCTTAGTGGAGTGGGTGAGTGAACAGAATGATGTGCGACGAAAGATCAACTCACCAGACGAAATTCCATACTTGAAATAATGGAATAAATCGGTACCATAAGAAGGATTCTCACAATGTACCGTTGATAGAATGGCTCGTGGTAGTTTTGGAAGTGTCGCCACTGGACGGGATGCGAAGAGTGAACACACTCATGAATGAGAACGAGATGCGAGTCGCCCACTCACAATGAGATAAAAACTCATTCCTGTCGCCCAGACTGCAAAAATGATTGTGACAATCCATAGTCCGACATGCACCTTGTATCTGCGAAGGAACATGGACGTCCAGCGATATCCAGCGATCATCACCAGAGACATACGTGAGACCACCGGGATCCGTTGCGAATGGATCCGGATGTGAAGTGCAGTCTGTGCTGTTGATCATTCGAGTTGATGGAGGGGAAGAGAGGGAGCTCAGAGCACACTCATCCAAAGCCACTATGGGGCCGCAGCAACCTCACCTGAATTTTTCGAGCGACATCCACCTTCGCAATAAAAGCGCCAGGAGGGATCCGGTGCCATGCCGCCACCGACATATCACAAATCCTTACATCTCTCCGCCTCTATCGCGGCAATTCCGGCGCTCGTGTCCGCCACGTCGCTCGGGCCTTTCGCAACACGGCAACCACGTCAGCACGCACGACAATCCTCTTCCTTAGCACACCCTCTCTCTCCCTCCTCCACATACTCCTCCCCCTCTCCCGTCCTCCTACCCTCCCGCCCTTCCGCTCCACGCTCAGCCGTCGAGACCTCTCGATGTCATTCGCCTCGTAGCTTCCAAAAACGATTTTTGGCGTCAGAGTCTCAGAAAGACGGCAACGGACTGATTGGCGCCACGGTAAATAAACTCAATCATCGATGATTTGTCTGGCAATCGCTGATGCCTTGCCCTGGTGGTTGCGGCGAACACAGCGAGCGCTCGCCACAACGGATTGGCTGGAACGGAACTTGGGGCTTGTTGTGCCGGTTGACGCTTCGTTCCACCTACCGACATCAGGGAGATCTGCCGAAGATGAATATAAACGATGCCACATAAAGGTGCGCTGGAAATAGTGTTTTGGGTACATGTTGTCACGTCGCTCAACCATTGCACGCCAGAACGCACGGTTTTTCGATATCGAGAAGATTCGCGACACTCAGAGTCCGTACCCTCATATGCTTCCATCGGCGGATGAATTTGCAAAGTACATGGGTTCGTAAATGCCCGACACAAACGTGTTGATACCGAGTCACACGGCGCCTCCTTCCACAGCGGAGCTCGGAGTTTCGGACGAAGACCACGTTGTAGTGTACGATTCTGTGGGAATGTTTTCATCCCCACGAGTGTGGTGGATGCTAAAGGTGGGTTCAAGTCAGAAAATTGCGAAATCTTACACAACCATGTGAGCGCCGTTGCCTTCCGTTTCAGGTTTTCGGGCACGATAAAGTATCTGTGCTGGATGGAGGATTACCGAAATGGGTGAACGAGGGACGCCCCGTCATGGACAAAGAGGTCAAAATTTCGGTGAGTTTTGGGTTGCGGACTCGACTGGATGATAAAAAAGGCCAGAAACCTGACAACGGAAACCGTTTCAGCCCAAGTTCTACAAAGCGCACAAACCCAACACCAGGCTCTTCGTCAACTACAACGCCGTCGTTTCGCACCTCTCTAATCTCGAGAATACTACCCAAATCATTGACGCCCGTCCCCCCGCCCGATTCAATGGACAAGCACTGGAGCCTCGAATCGGCTTGCCGAGCGGCCACATGCCCGGCTCGATCAATGTGCCCGGTAGCGACCTTCTTGATCCCGCGACCAACACGTTACTTCCTAAAGAGAAGCTTGCCGAGTTGTTCAAAGCCAAAGGAGTGGATTTAGAGAAACCTATCGTAACAACATGTGGTATGTGTCAATTTGTGTTTCGTCCGCTGCCACATCCCTCAACATACATGCTTCTTCAACGTTTAGGTTCTGGCGTCACGGCGTGTGCTCTCCTCTTCGCCCTCGATCGCATTGGAGCGAAAAATGTTAGCGTTTACGACGGTTCGTGGTCGGAATTCGCCGCTCGGGCGGACCAGGACGGCATCAAAATTTTTCAGCGGGGACCCGTGCGATCGTCCGCTGACCAATAGAAATACATGATTTTGTACCTTGCAATGGTGAATATTGTATCCGCGAATAGGCCGGAGAAAAGAGGGCGTCAAGTTATTGGCGTCATAATTCTTGAGAGTCGGAACCGTACAAGAGCCATTACTCTTGCCATCACTCGACCAACATGTCTCCTACTGTGAGCTTCGAATGCGCGCGCTTAGATGAAGTGGAGCTGATCGCGATCGCTTGATAGCCCGACCTTGTCACGGTGGAATGGCTCGCGGAACACCAAAGTGAAGTGATCATTCTCGATGGAACGTACCATTCATTGCTGCGGGACGCAGAAGCGGAATATAAGGAGAAACACATCAAGGTAGAGAACGATCGAAAGCTATCTCGTCGAATTGTACTGTTGGAGCGATCCCGATGACTGTGATTACAGAACGCTCGGTTTTTCAACATTGATGAAGTAAAAGACCGCTCCAACCCGTATCCCCACATGGTCCCTTCAGTCAAGGAGTTCGAGGCTGACGTTTGTGTGTAACAGTGTCAATAATGAAGTTTCGCAAATCACAGAAGTGAAGTCCTCAACACCAAACCACAGCTGCTCTCGGAATCTCGAACGACGACCACATCGTCGTCTATGACACCTACGGTATTCTCACCTCCGCGAGGGTATGGTGGCTGTTCAAAATTTTCGGTCACGACAAAGTGTCTGTGCTGGACGGTGGATTGTTGCGGTGGATTGAACAGGGCCATCCAGTCACGGCGGAGGAGTCTGTCTTCAAGGTAAGCGCTGGCTTTGGAACCTTTTCTCGGTGCTAAGCTGACTCAACTGGTCTGAATGGAATCACAGCCCACTGCTTTCAAAGCGACGACGCCAGTTTCCGGTCGTGTGATCAAGGTGAGAAGTCCGTGTATCGTCCAAAAAAGACCCCATAACCAACTTTCGAGGACGAAAGTATTCCACTGTGCTGCAATACCTCTCCAACCCCTCCGCCGCGCCACAACTCGTCGACGCTCGCCCCAGTACCCGATTCCAGGGAGAATCGCTCGAACCCCGCGTTGGAATTCCCAGCGGACACATTCCGGGCTCTCTCAACACTCCGTTGATATCTGTTGTGGATCAGACAACTGGTACCTTGCTGCCAGCCCAACAGCTGAAGGAGGCGTTCGAGACGGGAGGAGTTGACCTTCAGAAGCCCATTGTTGCGACATGTGGTGAGTACACATTTTATTCAATATGTAGGGTCTGTATAATCTTAACGTGATTTCCAAAGGGTCTGGCGTGACGGCTTGTGGTCTGGTGTTGGCGCTCGATGTTCTAGGTGTGAAAAACGTCCCAGTTTACGATGGTTTGTTGGACTTTGTTTTTCTTAGACAACGCTTTCTGAAGCGACGACATTGTTCCAGGTTCGTTCACAGAGTATGTACAACGCGCCGAGAGTGATGGTCAAAAGATATCAAAGAAAGGACCAGTACGTCAATCTGTACACGAGTAGAGAAAAATAAACTGCACTCAGAGCAGAGATGAGAGGGGAGAAGGGGGAAATAAATTGGGACCGCTGAGCTGAGAAATTTCATATCGGTTTGCGATATTTATCCGACGTGAAACCTTGTACCCCTTCGATCACCATCGAAGTCTATCTTTATCGACGAAGCGCCCACAGCATCCGCGCCGCCTTCTGCAGTGACGCGTCTTTCGACCACCCGTGCCTCGCTACAACGCAAACAGTTCCCATCAAGAGGGTTTTGCGCAACAAGGGAGACAACGAAGAAGCACATTAATCACGCAGAAATTGCATATCACGCCTGCGCGATATTGCTATACAAGAGGAAAGAGAGTCGCATCTGGTTTCGCACTGTCACTGTTGCGTCACTTCTCGGCGAATTCTAAGACTTGGCTTATTGAGCAACCGAGGGTCCGACCGATTCTTTCTCATGGCAATCCATCCATCATTGGAGCAGAACGGAGTCCCGGCATCTCTTTTGATCGTTGGAGGATTCACGGTTCTCTTTTCGTTCGTCTCCTTGATCGTGAAGGAGCGACTGTTCATAAGCCAGCCGCTGCTTGCAACATTGGTCGGCGTACTTTTCGGTCCCGTCGCCTTGAACTTCTGGGACCCGTTTGCTTGGGAGCAAGGAGCATGGCTGTCCGTCACGCGTCAATTCGGGGCGTGCATTATTGCAATTCAGTGAGTAAATTCGCGATTTCAACAGTTCTTCTGGCCTGAACGAAACATTTCGTCTTTATTTCATTTAAGAATATTTGCAAGTTGCTTGCCTTTTACTAAAATCTGGTGGATGGAAAATTGGCAGTCCTTGGCGGTGAGTGAACCAGAACAAGTTGCCTGACGTGCCATCACGCTAACTTGCTCAACGACAACCAAATCAAGGTGATGCTACTTCCAGTCTCGGCATATATGTGGATGGCAACCAGTCTCCTTGTGTGGGCGATTGTCAGATGCAGTTTTGTTAATGCCCTGATAATTGGTGCAGTTTTAACCCCGACTGAGTACGTTTTCAAAAATGTGGAGGCTTAAGCCCACCAGGTGATTGTTGACCAAGAGCTGCTTCAGTCCAGTCTTAGCAAACAGCATCGTGAAGGGTCGATTTGCGGACATGCACGTGTCAAGGGCAGTGCAGGAGCTTCTCTCCGTCGAGAGGTGAGCGAGACGTTCCAAAGTGCTCTCGCAGGCTAGATATCCTCACTGTGTTCGAATTTCAAAAAGTGGTGGCAACGACGCAGTGGCGATCCCATATTTTTCCCTCGCACTCTTTCTCGTGGAGTTCTACGTCCCCACAGTTTCTTCCTCCACGAAGGAGGTCTTCTCAAAAATGGCGGAATCTCTAATGTTCCCTCAGGAATATTTTGACTTACACGACTACAAATTAAAATCCCTGGGAGACGTTTTTCTCAAATGGTTTCTCGAAGGCGTTCTCTACGAGGTCGTGCTGGCCGTCGTCCTCGGATTTGTCTTGGGTTATGGCGCCAGATGGCTCTTGGAGGAAAGCGAAGAGCGAGGATGGATCGACAACGAAAGCATCCTCGCGTTCTCAATTGCGCTATCCCTGTTTGTTCTCGGAGTAGCGGACATACTTGGACTAGCGTCGTTTTTCGCCGTTTGGGTGGCGGGAATCTGCTTCGCATGGGACGGCTGGTTCGCCGAACAGACCAAGAACTCCCATTTGCAGGAAGTTATCGACAATTTGCTATCCACAGCCTTTTTTATTTATTTTGGTATGTTTTGTTTCACGTTCATTTCCTGGACTGCCACTGAAATTAACCTCGGCTCGTCGGTTCAATCAGGCACAACTGTACCCTTCTCCTCATTCAACTCAGAAAGTGTTCCTATCTGGCACTTGGTCCTCCTTTCCCTTGGGCTTCTGTTTCTCCGACGACTACCAGCTGTGTCAGTTGCCTATCCCCTTCTGAGAAAGCTGAACAATCATCATGAAGCGTACTTCGTAGGATGGTTCGGCCCGATTGGTGTTGGCGCCCTTTGGTACGCAGCGTACGCTGTGGATAAGGGCGCTGTTGACCCTGTCATTGTTCCTGTAACTTGGTGGATGGTTCTCACCTCGCTAGTTGTTCATGGCGCAAGGTATGTGTGAACGGTGGCGCCAGTTATCGACCAACATTTCTCAACTCTTGTGATCGACCATCTCGAACCTCGGTATGCATTGCCCGCAGTGTGCCGTTCGTTCATCTGGTGAGTATACCCAAGTTAAAATTTGAGCGCCCGTTTCAACTTATCTTTGTAAACCTTTCGCCTGAATCACGTAGTCCATTCTTGCAGTCAGCAGATCCCGAGATCCTTCGTTTGCAGTCCCACGAGGGCCAGCCGGATGGACGGGTGGTCGACTGAGCATTAGCGCTCCAATCTTGACCACCCGCCCTCCTTCGTTGAGGCCGCCAAGCAACTACTCTTCAGGCGACGGAACTCGGGCGGTGCGGACTGACGAAAGCGGAGGTGATGGCTCCGAGATGTCAAAGAGTTTCAATGGGGGACATCGGAAATCAGTGGACGCAAATACCACCCTGCCTCGATTGTCCGTGGCGGAGGAGGAGGATGGGGAAGGTCTTTCCGACATGCTTGGGCACGGTATACCTTTCCCTGGAAGGGCTGATACGACAGGATCACTACCACTATCACCACTTGGACTGCATCGGACATGGACAGCTGAAGCGCAAAGCGTCCGAATAGATGCAGATCCATCCGCCGCGGATCAATATCCCCTCCAAGGCGGCATCTTCAGACCGTACCCCGCAGGTCGCAGCATCCGGTTTGTGGACATGGAGGACGACGTATTGGACAAGGAGTTGCATGGCCCAGGTTTGCAGTTGGTGGTCAGTGGTGAGGATGCCGCAGATGGCGACACTGAAGCCGAAGTATCAAGGGCTCGTGACCGTTGGGTGAGGGCGGTCGGTAGAACGCCTGATCTAAGCGCTAGCGCAACACGAGGTCGTGCTCGTAGCGCAGATAGATCTGGTTCTACCACTGGATGGAGGGTGCTCCCGAACTTACGGACGTTATTCCGATCGCGGACATTAGAGGCTGGTCAGGGCGATAGACACAGCCAAAATTTGGAGCAATTGGACAGTGTCGTCGTGCCTGTGGACGAACGAGGGGACCTCGCTGATCAACTTGGAGAATCTGCGGGAAGCACTCAGCCACCTATGGAGAGCGCGGACACTGTTGTTGCAGAAGTCGCGGACACCTCAGAGATGCTTGAGCCGAGCTCTCCCAGTGCACCAAACCCCCCTTCAGAATCTCAGAGTTCTGCTCGACATATATAAAAACCAAATGATACGTAGACATAGAATGTATGTAACTATCGCAAAAAACCATCCTCCATCTTGGTTCAGACTTTCCCCTGACTCTGACTGTATGCTCTCGTTCTGAGACCTGCAGAAGCACCATTCGACGCTGCCAAATCCGTCCAACTTGGACGACGATCAATTTCTTCCTTCCAGGGGCCACTGTCCGTACTTCCTGTAGTCCGTGTTCGTGTCCTTCCTGGAAAAACAGACAACTTCTCTGTTGAAGATCCAGAAACCGAAGATGGCGCTGTTGCCGCTTTTAGCTTCTCGGACACTGGAGTGACGGAAGGCAGTCGTGAGATTGGTATCTTGGGTGGCGCGGCAGGTGACACCACTACGTTGCTATCGTGACAGCCTTCTGGGAGAGCAAACGGCTGTTCCTCCAGTACGTCTGGTGCAACGGCGTCAACTCCTTCACCTCCCAATTCTTCAATATCTCCACAAACGTCCAGAAGATTCACTCCCGAGTCTTCACCCTCTACTTTATCAACTATTTCCAGCACCCCCGGAATATCTTTCAGCTTGATAACCGCGTTGGTCATCACACGCTCCTTTATATTTGATGAACGAGGCGCTCGCGAGGTTTCCATGTCCATCTCTTTACGAGTAAATGAGGGTCGCCGAGCAGAGGCAACAGATTCCGCGTCCCCAGTCAACGAAGAGATCATCTTTTCAACAACAGAGAGCCGTCGTCCAGTTTGGTTCGACTGTCTCTGAGGGCCCTGCTCAGATTTCAGAGACGACAGAACTTTATCCACAAAGGAGGGTCTCCGGGCTGGAGGTAAGGGCGACGCTTCCTCCATTGGAGGATTGTCCGCTCCAGTAGTCATTGCCACAAGCTTGTTGGAACTATTTCCGCTCGTTGCATTGGCATCAACATCCTTCGGGTTGACCTGGAACGCGAAGAGTTAAAGTGGAGGACAACGACTGCAGGAACACCCCCTACCTGGATGGGACGTTCGCCCGTCTCACGGGTATCAGAGGAGCCATCTTCCTTTTGCAAAGAGGTTTCCTGTGCAGCGTCTGAGCCCGATGGAGGGGTGGATTTGGACTCAAAGTGGGGGAGAGCGATGTCGCTTGGAGGGACTACCCCCTGGAAAGTTCATTCACTTATCACGTTCTGAAGAGTGGCGGAATTTCGTGACAAGTGTCGTACCTCTTTGAACCCTTTCCAGCTTTTCACAGCCTCCGCGAATTCTTTTTCGTGAGCTCTCGCAAGTTCAGGATCCTCTTCTTTCTCCAACTTTTCAAGCTCCGCATTCATGGCCTTCAGCCACGTCATATAAGCTGCAGGACAGTGCTTCGAGATCCAGGCGTGATCAAGAGCCTGAAAAAAAATTGGTTATGACTAGGCTTGATTTGTGCTGGTGAGCGTAGCCTCACCTGTTTCGCTGTCAACCGCTTCTCTGGTTCGTACGCCATAAGTGCTCGAATAAAGTCCTTCGCGAGATCAGATATGTTATCCCAGGCAGGTGATGGGAAGTCGAAATTGCCCTTCTTGATACGCTCGTCGATGTCGAGTGGTGAGGCGTTGTAGAACGGATTGAAACCGCACAACAAAGTATACACTAAGTCTGGATTGAGTGGGCCAAGCTCATTTCCATAAGCCTGTGTTAGCTCACCAATCTCTCCGGTATTCCACATATCAAACGGTGGTCCTAGATACGGTGTCTTCTTCACCACTGTATTCCAATGGAGTCAGAAATTATCAGAATGTGGGTCAGATACATCTGAAACATACCTTCAGGAGGCTGATAATACTGCGTCCCCACGCGGTAGGTTGTGAGAAGCTGACTTTCACTGTCGACGACCTTAGAGATGCCCTTCATTATTCATCCAAAGAGTTAGATTTTCAAAGTGAAGGACAACGATTCGGGTGGGGCACCAACAAAGTCCACGATTACAAGAGGGCTGTTGAATGAGTCTTCCTTGAACAGTAGATTTGCCGTCTTCCGTAAGAATGGTGGAGAATTTCGATTTCGACACAGGTTACCAACGAAAGTAGGACCCGTTATTGAAGGCTCCCACCAACCTTCAAATCCCTGTGGACAATATGATGGTCGTGGCTGAGATTTGAAGTCACGATATGTCAACCAACAAACATGTGAGAATAACAGTACAACGGAACCCACAGAAACGCGAGAGCATTGATTATCGTCGCCGAGACGACTGATTTCACGAGCAAATGATGTCACCCTGGTGCCACAAGTTGAACAGCTGTGACGTCTCACCTGCCGCGTCCCGTTCACGATACCACCCTTTTTGAACGATCCTCTGAAGCAGCTCACCGCCTTGCGCTCTACGATGCACTATGGATGTTGGAAACGTTTGTGTTCATCTACCGGGCTAAAGACTCACAACTCGAAAATGAGGTGCCAGTGATTCTTCGATTCGAACCAATCAACCAACTAATGATTCAAAATACGCAAATGTGAGTTCTTCTTTCGAAGGCTGAAGAGAATCGCTGCTCATTCACCCACTGCAATAAGATGAGGATGATACAGGTTGCTCAGGATTTGAATCTCGCGTGGTGGTGTGTTGCGGGCTTCCCCTTTACCTCGCTTGTACACTTCCTTGAGGGCATATTGTTTCTTTGTTGGGAGATGAATGGCAAGGTACACCGATCCCTCTGCACCGGACCCTAGAAATTGAAGGTCCAACATAATGATGAGAGATTCCAGGAGCTTCTCTCGCGGCCGTTGCTCACCAAGCGTATGCATTTTAGCACTGGGGTCGTTCGGATCGGTCGGGTTGGAAACAGGAAATGTGAGTTTTCTCGCCTCGCTCCTGTACCGTTGTATCACACTGGGAGGTGCGATCGGTTGCTCACTACTCTTTCGCCTTCTCCGCGTTCTGGAACTGATGCTTCGGCTTCTGCGCTGCGGGTTTGGAAGAAGCGGAAAACGCTCTTCTCAATGCTCCACCAAATTGGGCGACTTCTCCAGAGGGGTTCGGGCTCGCGGCATCTTCCTTGTCGACCTTTTTCTTCTTGAAGATGTCGAGGAGTCCCATCAGGAGCGATCACTGACGGGTGGCTGAAGAAGAAAGGTCGCCAAGTACGCCGGAACCAATTTTGTCGTCCCGAATGAATCATTCATACAGTCCGCAAAAACTAAGTTTGACGACGTAATCTAGTAAAACTAGAAGCGTACAAGTCTACTGCACACGCAATTTATCAGAGTCCCGATCGAAAAAAAACCCGTCTTAATCATCCATGGCCGCGCACCATTATTGGCGTTTTGGTGCAGGTAAACGAGGCGAATATTCAGAGCACCGATGCGGTCACGATTCCAAATAATCCCGCAATGTCGACACTCAAGACGCTTCCAAGGTTTTACAGTCGGGGTCCAGTCTGGCCCAGGTGCACGAGTATTGGGTATCGTGCGGGGCTTCAGCTTGGCCAAGGGTGGGGCTCATGGTGGAGGGCGTCGAGGATATAGCAAGAACATCCAGAACTCGTATAAGCTTCATATATTTGGCGTAGAAGCTTAATGGAGCCCTGGGGCCTCTTCTGGATCCTCTTCGCAGGACATAACCTCCCGGGGATAAATCGAAACCTGTTTACGTTTGCGCTCCCCAAGGCAATATGGATGTCGTTCTTCGCAAGGGATTTCTGATGATGGGCAGGTCCCAGAGTCGCGATGTATCTGAAGCAAGAGGGGTTAGAGATTGTTTAGAAAAGGCGAAAACAAGTAAACACACTGTGCTGCCCTATCAACCTCCATCTGCTTCCCACTCCAAGTGCGCCAACGCCACCGCGCGTGAACATCCTCTGTTCAATCTGTGTAATAGTCGATGAGTGCGTCGTGCCACCGGAGAAACCACACCAAGTAACTAGAAAAGCATTGATCGTGAATTACTCATCATCCTTGGCAAATTCAACATCAAAAGAACTGTACCTGTCAAAATCCCCATCATTCACAGTTTTCAATGTTGGCTCGGAACTCTCAGCTACTTGAAGTGCCCGGGTTTGCGACTGAGCTTCTCGGCTGCTAGGCAAAGTCTTGTTCACTCCAGGGCGTTCATAGTACTCAGAAAAGTGGTAGGTGAAGTCAACCTCCGGTCTCCGTTGATCATGTGATGCCACACCACGGATATGTGGAGCTCGCTCTTCCCAGGATCAACACCCAAAACAATGTCAGTGGGGGGTATCGGAACTGGGACGAAGAACTTTCCAACAAAGTTGAGCTTCAGTGCAATGTTGAGACAAGTTGGGGGTATTCCAAACATCGTCCAAACTGTACCAGAGAACTGGTACACACAATGGCCAGAACTCTCCCAAATGTTCCCGACTAAGCAGTTTATTCAAAGGTGGCATCCGTAGCAACAACTCGTCAAAGAGATGCTGAAGGAGGTGTGTTGGATCATCTCCATCGTCTTTTTGTTGCCATCAACCCCATGTTCCACCCCAGCACGGGCGTCTTCGTCGGCCATGTCCTCAGCGCCCCCGAAGCGACGGATGAATTCCGCACACAACCAGTACCTCCGGTGCTGGGAGAGATCGGGGTAATGCATCCATACCTTCCACTTGAGATACTGCATAATGGAAGCTGGGACGTGGCAGATAGTGTCCTCCTTCCAGTTTTGCTCCATGTTTGTCAGGTACTTGTTTTCTGCGTTCCCTGAAACGCAGACAAGATCAACATGCCGCACACCATCATCCACCATCTGCTGCCAGAAATTCTCTGCCGCGTCAAAGATTGGTCCCACCGCAGACTCCTGCCTTTTCGTTTTCATCATGCGGAACGTTTTGTTCAGCACGTCATGGGGCATGATGTTTTGCCCGATATCCCCACGGCACTGCGATAGTGCCATGTGCAGTACGATGCTGTGCAATTGAGCGAGGATGGTAAACTGCTTTGAGACGTCGTGGATCACTGGGATAAGGCAATCATCCTTAATGATGGCATTGATGCCCATTTTGCGGTGGTGGTCCACCTCGCCACATCAGCTTTTGCAAGCCCAGTCTCTTGCGACAATGGTAAGTCGAGAAAGGTTTCACGAAGGGTGGAGTGAAGTTGAGCGGCGGTGCGGAGCTTTTTTCCTGGTGGGGTGCCGTCAGGTGCTGTTGAGTAGTTCCAAGCCAAAGTAAGTATTGGCTCGACGCAAGAATATGCAACCATTCTAAACTCACTTTCTTAAGCACCAGTTGCTTGCCCTCCTTCTGGAGTGTAGTGTAGTGTAGCGGGAGCGTACAGTGTAGGGGCGGGTAGTGTGGCGGACGGTAGGAGAGTGTAGTGGGGGCTCGGCGTTGGCACAGGCAGTGCAATTGTTGGCTGTACGCGTTGGTGGGCGGGAGGATTGCATGGTGCTGACGTTTGGTAAAGACACTGAAGCCAAATTAGTCTCCGAAATTCGGAAAGTGCATACAAAAATCTACCACAACTCACCGAAATCACGCGGCCGCTGGGGTGGCAACTGTGGCAACAGCTGCTGCTCTCCCACCAACAAACAGTGGTGTGCCTGGTTGCGTCAGTCGGCACGAACGTCGGTCGAGGAGAGAGGAGACCAGGCTGGGGAGGTGGATAATCTGTTGCAGTGTGTTTCCGTCCGAGTCGGGGCCGCGCGGTGCGGTTGCCATGGCGCGAGAGGGTTTAGGTATTAGTGACAAGCTTCAAAAGCGTTCGATTGTGTGGCCGCGAACGGGGAAAAGGAGTTCGTGGGCAGGGACCGGGCCACGAGAGAGTGTTTGGCTCCTGGTCGTCGTCCCGACAACGTTTACGCCCACGGGATGCTCGTAGCATGAACGCGAATGAACAAAGCGGAGGCAACTCAGAGCGCAGATAAGAGAAAACGGGTTACGAAACCAGGGTGGGACGGTGCACTGTTTTCTTTTGTTATCCTTTAAGCAAAGCCAATTTGACTGGAAGCGATGGCTCCGCTCTCGTAAACTGAAACAGGAGCGCTTGTTTCGTGGGCACCCGGAGTCAAAAGGATGTCACATGAAAGGGACAGGAAGGCCACGAGTGCTCATATGCAACCGCCGACGCCACAGGGCGCACGCTCTTATCAGGATTAAGAAAACAGCTATTAGATATGATGTCGTTTCACGGATACGCGGTCCAGGGCGCGCACAGATTGCACAGATTGAGAGATTTTGTGCCGACAGACCCTGGGCCGCAGGATCGATTGATCCTTCATTCATCCACGCCAACTCCTGACAACGACCATGATATCCGAATCTCTGGCTCAAGACGCACCGCTGTTAGGAATTTTGCTGCAGATCAGGCAGCGCACAGGCGCAAAGTGACGCGGCAGGATCAAACCGAGCAAGGGTTGGGCGCGCGGACACAGCACGAACGCACCAACAGAACACCACCGCTCGCCAAGTGGCCACGCCGCATGCAGGCCGCACCGACAACGTGACGCAAGCAGGACTCCGCGCCCTTCCCTCCATTCCAACACGCCCGCGCCTCAATCCTCCCTCTCGTTCTCCTGAACCGACTCCTGGTCTCGCTTTTGCTCCCATCGCCACTGCGCCACTAGCACCCCACGCGGGCATGGTCGCCTCGTCATCACACGCTCCTCCTCCCGTAGAAAAATCCACCCTCAGAATTACCTCCACACCCCGCGTGAAACCACGTCCCATCCACCGCGCCGCAAAAAGGCATGTGCGGTCTCACCACCTTACCCCGATCTCAACTCTACTTGTTCCAGCACCTCCACCTCACCGTCGATCTGGGACTTTCCCAAGTCACCACTTGTCGATTCCCCACTCCCATCATCGTCAACCAAGCTGATACGGATTCAAACTAAGCTTGGCCGCGCGCCCCCATCAAAAGGCGCCATCGTCGCTGGACCAACCAAACCCACTACGCAGTCCTTGAAGTTGGACAGTGGGGTCGGGGGTCGGGGGACGGGGGTGGGGGGTCAGGGGTCGGGAAGCGGCGCGCGGCGAGACGGGAATAGTTCCTCCGCCAAGCGGTGCTTTTGTTCCTGGAATACGACCATCTAGCTCGTCGAGGCACTTCTGTGATGACCCAGGCATGACTGTGGAAGACGTCTTAAATCCCAAACATTTCCGTCGAGGAGCTGAAGGTGTTCGAGCGAATGGCAGACGCCTACGTCGTTACTACTGGGGCGAGAAGTTGGGTGGAATCACTTGAGAATACCGTGTCCCCCAATGCACAGGGGGCGTCGTTCTTTCTGTGAGCCACGCTCGGATAGAGGAAACAATAAGATACCGTGTGGGGGTTGCATGACGTTGTCAATTACTCAGTACTACTACGACTATTTTGTATCAAGAGAATGTGGGGAGTCTATTGACACTTGACAGCCTATCGCGGTACTGACATGAGGCTGTTGAGACAACGTGTGTGGGATGCAACGTGTTACAGATTATCTTTTGTGCGCCATTATCACATTTTTTCTCCCTTTCTATCATTTTGCCGCAAGTTCGACCAATAAATCACCTTCTATACGTGTCATTATTTTGCCACTCCCCACTTTACCCCCCATTTTCTCATAGAAACCAATAGCGCCCTTGTTCCAATCAAGTACTTGCCACCTGTACGTCAAACAGTCGCGGTTCACCGCAATTGAAGCGAGATGCGAAAGCAATTGGGTTCCGATACGGTGTTTTCGGGCTTGTGGTGTGATGTAGAGGTCTTCAAGGTATAGCGACCTTGAGGATGTATACGGATCGTAAACAAACAGCCACCTGTATAGTTGCCACCAGACGTCAAGAAACAGACATGGTAACGCCAAAAAGGACCCAGGAACCCACATCGCGAACCCCACTTCGACTCCGTTCCTCTCAGCGATCACAGTTTCTGTCACCGGCGCGCCCACTTTGGGGAAATGGTACAGCTCAGTGTCTTCATGCGACGCTTTCGCCTGGTCGGGCTCGTTCTCAAACTCCGCCAGTTCCTTCACGAAACGTAAAATGGTGGAGATCTACTTCGGCGATGTCGTGACACGATCTCACGCTGATGGACTATAAATTGTTGTGGTTAAAACTCACGTCGCGTGGCTCTGCCGGTCGGATGACGAGCTCAGTCCTGGATGGCAGACCATCGTTTCGCCGCGACAGAGATTCCAGGTTGGGATGACTAACAACAACGTCCAGCCATTCCGGTAATTCATGGGCGCCCACTTCTTTCGACAGGTCTTTGAGCTCCACATCTTCCGGACCGGTGTTCCATTGCAGCCTGGTTGCACGACGCTCCACAGCGAGTCCTGCGAGGTGCTTCAACATCGGTTTGAAGACGGTCTTAAGAGATTCATTCGGCAGAGTCGAGAGATGTTGGATGGAGAGAATGGGTCTTCCTTGCCATGTCGAAAACCAATCGGTGAAGCTGCCCCGGCCAGACATCAACCTCAATTCGGATGTTGCCAGGAAACAGGAAACGCCACGCAACTCAAGCTCACACCGCAACAGCAATGACGGATCCGTTTGCGTCCTCGGCCAAGGCAGCTCCAGCGATGGGTCGGGATCCGTCGTCGGGAAACGCGTTTCGTTTAAAGCCCACAGCGATCGCATCCAGGGGCAGGCTGTTGGGCGGATTGGAATGATTTTTGACGAATTTTGCAACGATTTCGACGTCGGCGTGTGTGGCAGTCCGCACGGAAAGAGATGGAGACATGTGGATGGTATTCGGGAGGCTACCTTAAATATGACTCGGGCAGCGTTTCCCGGCTAAATCTTGTCACCATATTTATTATCTTATCATCCTCGTATTATCTTCGAAACACTCCTGCGTCGGGAATAGTTACATTTGGTGTTTGTTGCCAAGTTCCCATCATTGGCATTCCCATAGCATTGGGATATTGAGGTTGGGTGGGGAACGATTGTTGTGGTTGCATTGGGAACAGTATCGCAAGACTGCCGGGGTCGGACGGCCAAGTTAGCTGCTGCTGCGATCGAAGAACATCTGTCACGGCCAAGCAAATCAGTCTTGACAACACAAAGCGAAATATGACGGTCCAGTTTATACAATACCTTCGTATGCGGGAACCATGGCATCAATTCCCGTGACGTTCGTCGGTGCGGCTCCTCCACCGAGGTGTTTTCGGTGGGCAGGTAAAGTGTCCCATCCGCTCCGCATGGGAAGTCCATTTTCGTCGAACCGCGGTACAGTGTCTTGACCCGGACCGCGACCCCGCCCCACGTCACGTCCACCAAGTCCACCAAATCCCCCTCGCCCCGGTACGCTTGCCATATTCGGGTGGTTGTTATTCTGCCCGTTGCCCATGAGGCTCTTCCAACGGCTCTCGGAATATTGTTGCGGAGGACCAAGAAGCGCGTCGTACCCCTCGTCTTCTCCTCCTTCCTCCCAGCCTTCTCGCCCGCTCCCACCACCACGATCACCCCCAAGAAGACCCCCCGGACCCCACTGTTGACCCGCAGCAGCGGCGGCGATTCGCAGCTGGACTTGCATTGGCGTCAGGTCAACGTCCAAGTACTTGCCCTCTGCTTGCGCCTCGCGAAGCTTTGCTACGTGCCGACCTGACACGGCATGGCGGTCCACGTACCAAGCGGTGATACGAGACAGTGGAGTTTCGCACAAGATGCACGACGGACCATCCTTGTCCTTTTTGACCCAAAACGGAGGAGGAACGGACGCTGCTGGGTTCGGGCTCGCGAGGACTTTCGGCGGCCCAAGGGGTGGTCGGCCAACGGGATTTGGTGGTTGGAATCCCCCGGCGGATTCGGTCGGGATTGGGGATTGTGTGAATGTACGACTGGGATTTTGCGGAAGGTTTTCGGATTGGGTGGGGATGGAGGGCGCTGCTGCGGAATCGACGGTTGAAGACATTGGAGTTGCCCGTGGACAGACTTGAACCGACCAAAGCACCTTTGAATCAATGTCACAAGCACTCCTCTTTCTCTGCCAATGAATTACATTATGAACACTATTTACGGAGGAACATTACACTGAATTATAACAACATGCTATTGTGATTTTGTATCCGTGTCTCCAGCTCTCCCAGAATCCTCCCGGCTTGTCGGCGTCGCTCGATCAGTGGCGCTGACATCATCTTCCGCGCCACAGCACGTCTCCGGGACTTCCACAATCGCGACGGTGCTATCCTCATCCGCAAGTTTGACGCTCGAGGGTGGCGTGCCAACCTTTGTGCTCGTACTCCTACGCTGCAGAACACGGGACGTGACGCGACGATTCGAAAGTTCGCCCGACACGGCGAGCACCACCCAGAAGAAAATGAAGAAGGGTGCGGAAAGATATCCGTTTTTAGGGTCCACCAGGTACATCTCCGAGTACCTTCGAATCCCAAGCACAGCCGCCTGGTGAATGATGAGAGCGAGTCAGAACGGGCACAGCTGCGCTCTACGTCCAAGGAAGACTCACCGCAAACGTCAACACTGGCACAGCCAATCTCCCCACCCACAGATGCACCAAGTGCTGTACGGGGCGGCCTAAAGCTCGCACGCGAACCAGCGCTGTGCGGTATTTCGAAAAATACGAGTAAATGCCAAGGGAGGTTTGCAGAAGAATCAGCACCAGCGCTGAGAATCCGAGTGTCTATTCATTGCAATGCAGACGACATTAAGTGCCATGAAAAGACGTTGCGATGCGAGGATTCTTACCGAGTGGATGGTGGAGAAATGAGCGAGCGATGATTGCGAATTGTAAGAGTAGGAAAGTGCAAAGCCCACCAATGTGAGCAAGGCGACCAGGAGTGATACAAGACCCTGTTAGTGGAATTCCCCCATTCAAAACTGCTGATCCCGAGCAAGATCGATAGCGCATGAGCACTCACATGCCAGGTAGATCGCACCCGTTTAGGTCCATAGCGCATGATGTAGACTCCAACGGGAAAGAGCACTCCCCACGTCAATGCTAAGAGGTACGCTGTTGGTGCCGCCAGAATTTCAGAGAAATGCCACATTTTGTAAAGCAATTCGCCACCAACCATGCACTCTTAGCAACACCGAGCGAGTATCATTGTCCTCCATTGATGTTGTTCCAATCACAACAGGCCCACTCGGTGCCGGTGGCGTTGTGCTTCCACCCTTTCCAGATGCGCTGGTGCTGTTGCTACCAACAGATGAAGATTTTGCGCCAGTGAGATTGGGCGGATCCGCTCCGAGAACGACGGATACGTCGAAGAGGTTCATGGTGGGGAGGTTCTCGTTCACGTCGTGCATTCCTAGCACAGTGGTGAGGGACTTTGAAGAAAGCCGCGAGCCGTACTTCCACGCCCATATGTAGTTCGCAGCTGATGTGGTGAACACCAGGTCTCTGGTGTCGCCTGGTATCAACCAGAGTCCATCACATGTTCAGAGAATGGGTAAGTAACATCGGTGACTTGGATTCGCACCTGTCGTAAGTTTTCGCCTCCAGTGTATCACAACGATCGAATCCCCAGAGATGTACGAGTCCGTCAGCACGGTCGCATCCTGTTCGGAGTCGGTGGGGGGCTCCGCGTTTGCGATTCCATACTTGTCCGACACCACGAAAGACCCATCGGCGGCCACCCAGAATGCCTAGCAACGCAGAGATCAATTAAAATTTGAAAGTGCAAGACGGTTCGACGAAGCGTGCTGGGAAGCCCTGGTCTTGGCTGGAACGAAGGGAAGCCAGCAACTCACGATTATGTCCGACCCAGGCATATCTGTTCCGATTCCAAACGCAAAGTATTGCACATTTCCTGGAAACGTTAGTGTAAAGTCCCCGTATCCGTCGGCTCCCGCAGTGCCGTTGATGCAGATACCACTGGCAGCATAGCTGCAATATCTGCCACTGAAAACAGACCCCGGGAGTAAGAGCGCCGCAAGGGAAAATCCTAGAGCTCTGAGCAAGCTCGTGTGATGGATGGGCATGAACGGGTTGGAGAAAAAGAATGAAAGCGGAAACCCGATTGGTCAGAATATCCTTCATGAACCGTCCTCCCCTTGCAAAGATGGGCGCGGTTTGCAAGGGGGGGAAAGAGGGAGGCCACCTTGGAATATTTATTCAGCAATGAATCATTGCGAAAACACGTGAAGCTGCTAGGATTGCATTTTAGGGATGACTTCGACGGCGATTATCCCTCATCCGAGAGGGTGATGTCGAATTCTCACGCGGTCGTTACTAAACAATACGCATTTTGTTAGCACCATAAGTGCAAGAAGGTGGACGACTGGAAGTAACGGGCAACTGAGTGATAAAGATAATTTTGACAAGCGGAGAAGTTCTGCCTTTGTTGTGGATTAAGCCGTATTGCGTTATGCATGCTGTCAGTCTTAAGAGCCAATTCATTGATGAAGTCCCCGCATTGCGGTGTGTGTGCCATCGCCCCATGGAACCACTTTTGGTGACGAACGAATGTCGAGCTTACCTATGAGAACTTGAACAAACAGAATGACTCTCGGAAGAAGTTTGGTCCGGACAAACCTCAGTGTATTATCTTGGATGCCCTCCACTTGGTGTTGCCTTGCCATAAATGTAGCAGACAATCTCCGGTTGAGAAGGACGAAGATCCCTCGTCCAATTTCTTTTCAAGTTCACACGATAGCAACTTTATTGCAGGAGATTCTTGATTGATCAGTTAGCACACTGCATTTTGACAATATACTAATGACTTTTTTGCGGTAGAGCAGGCTTCTGTGACCCAGTTGGAGTGCGTACTGTGGCCGGCACTTCACTAGGAACGCCGGAACCTCATTTTTCAAAAGAATCTCGTTCCAAAGATGGTCTGTTCCCCATTCCGAACCATTCTACACTCCTCCTTGCTGACGCCGCTTTGGAGCGCAGATGCTTTCTAGGGTCAAACCGGCGATATCGTCGGACACCTCAAATGCGCAGACCGCAGCGTGAGCAACCATCCATCATCGGCACACTCATGGCCTGTTTTGATCATGGGAACCTTGTCGTCTCCTCAATTGAATCTCGAACCGTCTCGTTCGGACCTAAAGACCAGATCCCAAACGAAATTTGCCCCAACTGGAATCCTTCATCGAAAATCGAGACTACATTGGAGCACTTACGCTTTTGGACGTGCGTTGATGAAAATGAGAGGCGAAAGCACCCAAATATGGGTCGCCTGCTTTACAAGCAAGACACCATTCGTACGCAAATGAAAATAACGTCCACTGTGTTCACAACTAGTTCTCGCGTTCGAATGGGGATAGCTCCGTTGAAAATATTCTATGGACTGCGTACGCTGCCTTTCATCTGGGAGATTATAAGAGGGCAATGGAGGTCAGTCATAATTCGAAACGAGTCCTGCTTCGATACCCACCGACACTCAATTTTTATGTGTTCGCCGCAGTCCTACCATGAAGCTATTCGACACCACGACGTAGATTCGCTCGTCCATCTCTATCTGGCGTGCACTTACTTCTTTCTCGGAATGTACAAAGAGGCCGATGAAGCAGCCAAAAAGAGTGAGAGATTACTGTTCTATTATCTCTGGTGCGAGCCACAACCTGTCGCTATCTCTACGACACAAACAAAGGCCCTACAAACAAGCTTCAGAACCGACTGTTCTTTCACCTTTCGCACAAGTTCAATGACGAAAAGCGTCTCATGCACCATCACCAGTCACTCCAAGACGTTGTCGAGGATCAAATGACCTTATCATCTGTGCATTACCTCCGTGGCCACTACCAGGAGGCGGTCGATATATACAAGCGCCTGCTTCTTGAGCGGCCCGAATGCGTGGCAGCAAACGCCTATGCTGCTCTGTGCTACTACAAGCTCGACTACTATGATGTGAGCCAAGAGGTCCTGGGCGCATACCTTGCCAAGTTCCCAGACAGTGTGACTGCGGCGAACCTGAGGGCATGCAATCACTACCGTCTCTATAACGCCAAAGCAGCAGAGCAGGAGCTCACGAACCTGCGAGAGAATATAGGTGGTGGCTTCAAGTTCGCAGAAGATCTTATTCGACATAACCTGGTTGGTACATCTTCAGTCATTGCTTCAAGCCAGTGAACAAGCTTCTCATCTTTGTTCCCCGCGTTTCTACTTCTGCTCTCACACAAGGTTGTGTTCCGGAACGGTGAAGGGGCGCTTCAAGTATTTCCTGCGCTGACGGACGTACTTCCTGAAGCGAGGTTGAATCTGGTTATACATCACCTTCGAGCCGACGACACTCAAGCCGGATACACACTTATGAAAGATGTAGAGCCTGCAACGCCACAGGTTTGTTTGGGACGTTTTTTCCTTGTGAATGTGTTGGTTGACTTGGAAGCGTCTTTTCCACAGGAGTACATTTTGAAAGGCATCGCCAATGCCGTTCTCGGACAAGAGAGCGACTCGAGGGAGCACCTGAAAGTCGCACAGCAGTACTTCCAACTTGTCGGAGGGTCCGCGTCCGAGTGCGACACCATCCCAGGGCGACAATGCATGGCTTCTTGCTTCTTTCTGTTACGGCAGTTTGACGATGTCCTGACGTACCTCAACTCGATCAAGGTGCGCAAATTTAGGTCATAACCTGGTGTCTCGAACTATCAACCCTCCTAACGCGTCTCACGACGAAAACTCACAAACTAGGCATACTTCTACAATGATGATACCTTCAACCTCAACTACGGCCAAGCGAAGGTCGCCGTCGGAGCCTATGAGGAAGCAGAGGAGGCACTCTGTTTAGTGCAAAACGAGAAGCTCAAGTCGACTTACACATACTTGAGTCACCTGGCACGCTGTTGTAAGTTCTCCGATCATCTTCTCGTGATGGTTAGTGCGACCAACGAGTCGCGCAGTTATTCAGAACAAAAAGCCAAGGCTCGCATGGGAACTCTATCTCAAGATGGAAACTTCAAGCGAGTCGTTCAGCTTGCTGCAATTGATTGCACATGACTGTTACAAGGTGGGATGTTATTGACCTATTGTCGCAAATGAATCTACATGCCACTCAAATTTCCATCTCCACACATCCAACAGACTGCTCAATACTTCTATTCTGCCAAAGCATTTGACGTGCTAGAACGTCTTGACCCTAGCACTGAGAACTGGGAGGGTAAGCGTGGGGCGTGTGTGGGTGTGTTCCAGGCCATTGTTAATGGGACAGAGCCCAAAGAAACGTTACGTGACGTTTTAACACTATTACGGAGTACGTCGAATCCAGCGGCGGAGTACATAGTTCGAATTGTCCGACGGTGGGCGAAAGAAAGAGAGAAGGAGGGTAACCATCATTGAATTTGTATGTTGAACATTCAAAGATTTCTTCACTGCGTGAAACGTGATCCTTTCCGTCCATACTATGCGGCGTTCAGCCTGAGTAGGCTGCATATCATGGATATTCGCTCAGGAAAGCATTTCTCAAGTCCAGAGCGTGACGGACAGGAGATCGACGACACAGAAAGCAGGTTGAAGCGAGCTCGCCTGTCCCGTTCACCTGAGAGTCGAGGGAGGAGTCGCAGCGACATAATCGAAGACAGAAATCGACCGCCTGCTAAACGATTCAGGAGTGAACTTGGAAAAACGTTTGGGGAACGTTCGTGGAGCTCCACTGACGGAGGAGAAAGCAGTGCAATCAAGCGGGAGCACGGGCGGTCATCCTCACGGGATAGCAACAGCGATCGTTACAGGGAATCGTCTAGCATGATTTCATCGCGTGCCAGTACCCTTCAGCATGGTGCGGGAGGGAGAATTGGAGGATCTGAAACCCGGCCTCTCTCCACCTCATTCCATGATATCAATCGGCCAAGTGGCTTCGGTAATGAACACTCTGATACTGAAATGGAAGATTGGGAGCGGAGCTATGAGAACGGCACCGTACCCACCATTGAAATGCGCTCAACAACACATTCCCGACCAGACGATGTTGATTTAGCAGAAGATTTATCATTGGGGAACGAACGGAGGAATCAATTACCTCCTCGTCGAACGCCAATGACAACGTCTCGCTCTGGCCCGAAGCGGGTAGCCTCTTCCACAAATGCAATACCTCTAGGACAACAAAGATTTGGGCGAGCAACCACATTCAGTGGCACGCGTAACCAATCCCCCCCACTGGCGCCTTCTTTCAGCCCACCACAAATTTCGTCTCGCAGTGTCAGCAATGTGGCTGCACCGAGGAGTGGTGAGGGGAGCTTCCCCAGGACCAACGACTCCTCCGAACATGCTGCTCAGTTGCAATCGACGCCAAACACATTTAATCCTTTTCAAGATGCCGATTATACTGAGGCCGGGCTTGAACGCGCTTTTGATTTCAGAGCCGCCGAACAATCTTTCCTCGGTCCGAAATGGTTCACCAATCCGAAATCATGTATCTCCAATCTCTACCTCCAACAGAATATTGAATCACCGCCGCCGTACGAGCTCCAGAATTTGGGTCGAAATTTTCGTTGTGTCATCGAGTTCCAATTGGAGGAATCGAGGAGAGGTTCTGGGAGTAAATTGGATGAGAGCGAGCTCACTATTGTTGGTGTCGGAGATTCGAAATCAAAGAAAGAGGCCGAGAAGGTGCGTCTGCAGCCTGATTTTCCTTTGACGCGACTCCAACCTGAGTTGCTCTGATAGCTTGCCGCTCTACACGCATGTCTCCTGATGTGGAAGCGGGACCTTATCGAACGCGTGTATAACCGCACTTTGCAGCTTCGAATTCATGATGGGATGGGAGCCATAGCAACGAAATCATTTGAACCGGAAGCTCGTCATGGATCTTCGCACCAAAACAGACAAGAAAGTGTTTCAGTTCCGTTTCAGGATGCTAGTGGTCCGGATTTTCGACATGAAGGTTCACCAAATGAAGACATTCAAAGCCACAGGGATCGACACATCACCAGCTCGATTTTCACTTCACGACGAGATCAGAATGACGAAAGGCTTGCAGACAAAAGGCACATTTTAGCTTACTGTGCACGTTTTGACTTCGAACCGGATTTTGACATGAAAATGATACCAGTCAAAGCACCACCAGGCCAACTTTCTCGCAACCGACGTAGCGGTGGGGGAATGCAGAGCGAGTGGGTCTGCGAGATTGCGTTTCTTGCCCAAACAATTCGAGTTCAAGGCCGTGGAAAAGCCAAGCGTGACGCAGAAAGGGACGCGTGTCTTCGCTTCAAAATTGCGGTTGATGAAAAGTTTGGTTCCGGCTATTTCGAGGATTGCGCAAATGAGGTGCTCAAGCCTCAAACGAGAAAAGAAGACCCGAGAAGTGCAAAGCAGGCGAACAAAGATCTTGCCGAGGAGGCTGGTAGATTCATGCAATGGTATACAAGGAATATTCTGCGGTTACCTCCAGGACCTAACGGAGAAGACGCATTTCGAATCGAAGTTCGAAGTGCAGACTCCAGGAGCGGTGTGCAGAAGAGAGCGAAGTTCCAAGGCGGTAACGCATGGAATGCAGTGCTTCTCATTTCGGGTAGGGAGTTTCAATCATCTGTTGGCACAAGCAAGAAAGATGCCAAAAGTTTCGTATTGATGGACGCAATGTCCAAACTACGAAATGACCCAGAACTTGAGTAAGTCGCCACTTCTATATCCGAGTATGGTCTCAAAACAGACTTTTTAAATAGTCGCCAATGGACGACAGTAAAGAACTCCGACAAAGCGGAATCGTATCTCTTCTCGAAAGATCAAGTGATGACAATGGTTCCCATCGGCTTGAACACGTTCCAAATTGATCGAATTATGGATACGGTGGATTATGTCCGGCGCTCCAAGGCTTACGAGTCAATGCTCAGTTACAACGAGTCTTTGAAGTCACTGGTCCATATTGCGAATAAGGATTCTGCCCGGCCCCCACTACCACCCACCAAGTCGAGTTTAGAGGCGAAGTCTTCTAAAATGCTTACAGCGCTGCGAGCTTGGGACACTTCCAGGATGCACACGAAAATGCGAGAAACCCGGGCGAACTTGCCTGTAGCGAAACATTCACAGGATATACTTGATGCTGTCGACGCGTGTGATGTTGTTGTTATTGTTGGGGCAACAGGAAGTGGAAAGACCACTCAAGTACCTCAAATAATCCTGGACTCCTGGATCAGACAACAGAAGGGAGCTTATTGCAATATTATCGTGACACAGCCGAGACGAATAGCTGCCATTTCCGTTGCCCAAAGAGTTGCCGCCGAGAGGGGCGAAACCCTGGGACACAGTGTCGGGTTTCAGGTTCGCTTTGAATCTGTCGCTCCTGAAAAACACGGGAGTGTTCTTTTCTGTACAACAGGAATTCTTCTGAGGAAAATGCACGAGGCCGGATTAGGTCTCGATAAAAGTAAAGGCCAGGTGGAAACAATTGGAGATGACCGAGATGGTGCATCGCCTGATATTGAAAACGTTTTCAACGAGATCACGCATGTCGTAGTCGACGAATGCCATGAACGGTACGTTCTCTGGTAAATCGAGTATTCCATCATCAGAATCTCAAGGTCCACGATATTCATAGAGACATGAACATTGATTTTTTGTTAGTCGTGCTGAAGAAGGTGTGGAAAGAACGGCGCAAACGAGGACTCCCTCCAATCAAATTAGTTCTCATGTCAGCAACAATTCAAGCGGATCTTTTCGCAAAGTATTTTGAAGAGGTTGATATTATCGGTGACCGGGCCAGGCGGGGAGGAGTTCCCATCGTGGAGGTACCAGGTCGAACGTTCCCCGTTAAGTACCATTATTTGGATGAACTCGTTTCGCAGTTGAGGAAGCAGTATCCGGAGAGGGCCGCTCCCCTTTTGTATAATGTCGAAACTCGTCGCTACTTGGAACGAGAGCTTCGTGTGCAGGGTGTGGTACAGGAAGACGAGAGGCGTGGTTTACTGTCACATGCGCCTCGTGATAATGGCCCCGCTAATCGCGAAAAGGATTCACGCGGTAACGACGGGATCCGTAAAGAACGAGGATATGACGATGAATCTTCGAGTGATGATGATGACTCTGACTCCGAAATGGCAGACGATAAACACTTCGATGACTTGTCAGCTTGGGGTTCGAATCGTCAGAGATCTGGTGTAGTGCGAAATCCACTCTACGACGAGGGTGCAGATGATGTCCCATTTGGTATTCTTGCGACCACAATTGCTCATATTTGTCGAACAGCAAATGACAACGGTGCTATCTTGTGTTTTTTGCCCGGATGGTAAGGAAGATTGAGCTGAATGACGGTCATTTTTACATAATTGGCTCATTTCCAGGGAAGAAATAACCAAACTCCATCGAATTCTCACCAGTGATCCATCTCCTCTCTACCGCGACACTTTTTCGAATCGAGACAGTTTCAGAATATATTTACTGCACTCCACTATCCCGGTTGTGCAACAACAGGCAGTTTTTGAAACACTTGGCCCGTCTTGTAGGAAAATTATTCTGTCAACCAACATTGCTGAGACTTCCCTCACCATTCCGGACGTCGTATATGTTGTCGATAGCGCCAGGGTCAGAGAGAAACGGTACGATCCAGCAAGGCGTATGACAGATTTGGTCGTTAGCTGGGTTGCCCAGGCGAATGCAAAACAAAGAGCGGGACGGGCTGGTCGTGTCCGCGAAGGACAATACTACTGCGTCGTTTCACGTGCGCGCTGGGACAGTGTTCTTGCTCCATTCCAAATTCCGGAAATAGCTCGCTCAGACCTCCAAGAACTTGCACTTCACATCAAAGCGTTGGAAATTCCGATGCGAGACCGTTCTGGAAGAATGGATACAATCGAGGATGTTCTTGAACAGGCTCTCCAGCCTCCCGAGAAGGCTGCAGTTCAAGAAGCGATTCGGAACTTGAAGTCTTTGCATGCGTTGGACCGAAATGAAAACATGACACCTCTGGGTGAGTTGATAATGTCTTCCTTTGTCTCCTTTGAATCTTACGTGTCGTCCGTTCAGGCCACGCTCTCGCAGCAATTCCACTCGAGCCGACATTTGGAAGGATGGTTTTACTGGGCGTCATCTTCAAGGTATGTGTGGCGTGTGACAGCCGCTTTTGCAAATCTGATTTTGTTTTCTCTCTTTGGAGTGTTTGGATCCAATCCTCACTTTGGCCGCGGGAATCACAAATCGAGACCCTTTCGTGTATCCACCGGATACTCGTGATGAAATTCGCAGGCAAAAAGTCTGGTGGACTGGAGGTGAACGGTCCGACCACCTCGTTCTGTTAAACGTGTGGCGTGAATGGGTGAAAAAGAAAACTGAAGTCCAGCAGAAGTATGGAAAGGCCAGTGGACGCGCCCCTGATGGAAATGACAATATGTGGATACATACAGAACTCAAAATCTGGCTGGAAACGAAATCACTCGGAAAAATCACCCTCCTTACAATCGAAAAAGTCCGAGTGCATTTATACTCCATTCTTGTAAAGAGCGGCTTTGTGTTCAACGCCGACTCTTCACCCTTTGGCCGTCGCGAGGCTCAGTATCAGAACCCTTTGGACGTATTGGGAGGTCCGGAGCTAAATGTGAACTCCAACAACATTCCAATGATCCGAGCACTCCTCTACTCCGCGCATTATCTTAACCTCACAATCCGAACGGACAAAAAGGTTTACAAGACGCAAAAGGAAACCTGTAACATGCATCCCGGGACTATTAATGCTGCAAAGTATGAGGCGGACTTTATTGCTCACGAGCTCAGCAAGATTGGTCCAAGTAATACGTTTCCTCATGTCAACAACTTAAACGTCAATCTCAAAGGAACTGGAACCTTGTATTACTACGCTGAAAAGGTCAAAACTGGTATCGTGTTTTTGAGAGGTACAACACGAATTGATCCTTTGGATGCTGCACTTTTTGGAGATGCGAGGACATCGCACACCTACACTGCGAGTACACGCTTTAGGACAGGCGCCAGTCAGTCGTGCTTCACTATCGATGGTTGGCTTCGGATTGGTGAGCATGACGATCGAATACTTCCAGTGCTAGAAGAGTGGAAAGAAGCCCTTGGAACATGTTTGGAGTTCTATTTCCGCAATCCTCCAGGACGAAGGAACCGATTCTTGAGCGAATCTGCCAGAGAAACAGCAGATGACAATGGCTCTGACGATGAGGATGAGGTGGGAATTCAAACTACCTTTAACCCACTTGGTGCATCCAAGGATCAAATTTTGCAAGGAAATGCGAGTCTCAAGAAGCAGGAGTGGATCCTTGCCGAACGCATCATCCAGGATGTTGCCACAGTCATTCAAAATGAGTTCGGTTCAGGTGAAGGATCAGCTCCTGAAGCGCTTGGATCAGCTTATGATCCGCAAAAACTGACCCAAAGCTATGACGATCATCCTGTCAAAAGAGAATCCGAGAAAGCAGTCACACCTACCGTTGAATACACCAACAACAGCACATCAAGACAGGAGCATGGGCGTCATGGCGAGGACTCTGTGAGAAAGGATTGCCGTCGCGAGACTGACCGAGAAGATACACTCGTTTCATTGCAAGATCTACCGCGACAACGTCCAATAGAGTCCCGCAGAGAAGCAGATTCCTGGCGTCCGCCACCTCGGCGAGATTCTCCGGGAAGAGGCAATGATTCCTCAAGGAGCAGATCACGTGGAGGGCGCAGAAGTCGTTCACGGGAGAGACCATTACCTGAGTAGGTCTCTTTGTTCTGTCATTGGAGTGTTACGTTGAGTCCAGAAACGGTTCTGCTTTAGTTACAACACACGTTCTCGACGTTATTCCAGCTCCGAGAGATCTCGCTCCGCTTCTGGTTCAAATAGGTCGAGGTCGGGTTCACGCTCTCGCAGAAATGTAGAAGACCACCGACGTAAAGATCGGAAACAGGAGCGCCATTTTTCTGCCAGTACGTCACACACTAGTCGCAGTGACCGTTCCCCTTCTCCACGGGATCGTACACAGGCGCGAGATGTTCGAAATGGTGACCGATGGCGACCATCGCGCAACCGATCGTCTCGTGAGACTGACTCTATATCAACTTCCTCGTTACGGCGTTTGGGAGGGGAAACCGGCAATCCGACAAGTTCAGTAGAAACAACAACCCCTGCCCGATTGCGACACCCACTGCCTCCCAAACCCACCAGTACGTAATGCATTTATACATGGACTTACAGCCCCACCGCGTCAGAAGAAGGAGGAAAGACGAATAAAGGGAAGCTCGATAGTACATAATAATGTAAATGAAACTCCACACTCAGTAACATTTTCTTGACATGAGCAGCGGAGAAGACAGGCCACCTACAAAAAGGCAGCGCAGGTCGCGAAGCTCTGGAGGGAGTGCAACAGTCCCGCCCCCACTGCGGGGCGTTGGAGACGATGGCGAATCCGACGACGATGTCGAGGATGGAACCCGAGCGGATGATGGCACTCAATCTGGCCATCGGAGCTGCAATATGTATGTACATTTGACATATTGCTATATTTTATTCGTACAGGCTGATTATATCCTTCATCAATGAAGTTGTGCACGTCTGCATGACCGATGTGATGGGAAATATCCATGTGACCCTTGCATCAAACGAGGAAACGAGGTGACTTACTGTCGATTTCGTAAGCTGCTGGTATCGAAAGATTCGATCGGTCACTCAATCCAGTGCTCATATGAGCGGCAACGTGTCATGCCAGGACCACCGAAAGGATGGTGAGACTTCCTGGTTTCTCGACACTGCGAGAGAGTTGAAGACGTATGGAAACATAGGCTTGATGAGATTTCTACCCGCGTCCTGCAATTGTCATATCGCGTGAAGCCAATTGAGGGAAAGTCCTTCAATGAAGCAACAGAAGTGAGAACATCGGGTGGGAAGAAGAAGCGACACTTAAAGAGGCGTTTGGAGGAAGCACTCGATCGACTGGAGGAATTCGTGAACACACATATGGAGCCGGCAGAGATTCTGGGGGAGGTATCAGCAGATCGCAGACTATCCATTCCAAATGACTCGAACTCCCGAGGCGGACCATCAGCACTGAAAGAAAACCCACGAAGGATGTCGATTGCTAGAATTGTGGACTCGACAACATCCTCACGAACCGGTCGCTCTCCGAAAAACGGTGTACGCACCACTGGGCACTCTAGCCGTGTCTTTGTTGGTGATTTCCTTGAATCTCATCCGAAAGCATCCAACTTTGTGAGCGACCTCTTTGAAACGTTCAACTTCAACAACCCTGGCCACGACCCCGAAACGAACACTCTGACAGACAACTTCGGAGAAAGTTCTGTTGCTGACACGGATCCAAATGCACCTCCAACACATTTGGGCCTTCCGCCATCTTTCTTGGATTTTGATCAGTCTGCTCTTGCTTCAACACTTTCTGTAGAAGATATTCTCTCGTCTCTCAGCAATCAGTTGCTTGGTGTCCAAAATGAACAGGCAGAAAGCCAGCAAGTGTGGTCACCAACGGATCTTGATGCCGCATCAATCGGATCCAGTGAATCGGTGACTCAAAAGTCGCCGGCATTCTCTTTCCCTGCGGGTGGAAGTGGGGGCGGCGGTGAACCACCCCAAACAAATGGATCCTCTCAGACGGTTTCTCTTATGAAACCCGTCTCCGCGTTCGACGATCTACCACCGCTACCTGAAGACAGTGTCATGCATTTTCTCTTGCAGCAGTATTATGTCCGAAGCTGGAATTTCAGACATATTTATGTAGGTGTCAAACATGATAAAGTCATAACATGCTTAACTTTCTATATTCTGCTCTTTTAGCCATCTATACCTTGGTAATAACATGCCCATTACTCCACTCGCCGTTGTTACGTCTCACTTCTGTGTTTCCAGCATGCACCGCCCGACGTTCCTTCGTTCCCTTCATCTACAGAACCCCTTTCTGGTATTCTCGATGCTCGCTTGTGGTTCTCTTGAGCCCCCCGAACCGGATTGTCCCTACTCGGCTCAAGTATTGACCTCTGCGGGATTACTTATCTTCCAAAGATGCAAGAGACTTTTGCTCCCGTCTATTGAGGCACCAAACATCCATCACTCGACCATTGAAGGTCTCATATTGTTTGCCCAGTACTCCAACATTTATGACAGGGCGTTCATGTACATGACTGTTGGCATGGCTGTTGCAAAAGGTGAGTCCTTGAGTACCCCAATTCTTGCATCAAAGCGTCGTCATGGGTTGCTTCATGTCAGTCCGTGACACTGGACTCCTTGTTGATCCGACCTACGATACCACGAAAAAATGGGACACGAAGGAAGCGGAAGAGCGGCGAAGGGTAGGATGGGCAACTGTTTCTGTCGACAGGATGGCTGGACTGCTGGTGTCGCGAACTCCTTTCTTGGACGAAAGTGAAATAAAACTGGAAATGCCGTGCAGGTGAGCGCACCGCTTTGAGAGTACGTCGCCGTCCGTCAGCTAACATTGGCAAGTTCAGTTCCACTGTTTGGGAGTGCAATCCGAGTATTCCCATTGGCGCGAATGTCAGAGTAGTTGTCCAGGAAGTCACCACGCTTGAGGTATTAAGGGTAAGCGCTCGTGTGCTGCCAGTTTGGTGCTTCATAGTGTCTCTTGTTTATTCCATCCGAACGAAAGGTTCTTGGCACGGCGCTCTGCATGAAGCGTAAAATTGCACACGAAGAGTACACCAAGTCCCCTCAATTCCAAGATCTCGAACTTCGTCTCTGTGACTGGTTGAACAAATTTCTGGATGCTAACGGAGGCTGTGAGAGCCATGCACCTATTGATGGAAAAGCGCGTTTTTGAGAACATTTCTGCTTTAAGGGTCCAATGCGAACGATCCCGCTCTTGCCCGCGCTTTGATGTTTTACAGTGAGTTCCACAGTTCGCAGAATGAAATAACCCAACCTTTAACATTGCACAACAGACATGACTGGAACCGTTCTCCACACTCCAGTGAATTTCGCACTCGCCCCTCTTTCTTGGGTGAAGTCGAGCAACTTCACCTCCGCAGTGATGCATGCTACTTCGATCACCTTTATGTGCCAACGTGCCGACATGGAATCTCTGTTTTCAGGACCCCTTCCGTTACTTTTTCTCTTTCAGACTGGTCTCGTCCACGTCGCCCGGATTCGGGCAGGGGTGGATATCGCGGAAGCGTCTCGGGATGTTGAAATCCACGCCGCGTTGCTTGCCCGGAGCTCCAACTCGTTCTTTTTGTCCGACCTCTTTGCCCGAGATCTTCGACGACTCAAGGAGATTGCCGAAAGCGAGCTCAGAAGCAGCAGGGCCATCGTCTCATGAAGTTGGCCATCGTATAATTGTTTTGTAGATTTGATTGATTTGAAAAACTATGTTGCAATTGAAATAAATTGGCACTTTTGATGATTCATACGATTAAACTTTGGCTTTGAGCCAAGGCTTGCCCACACCGCCAACGCACACCTGAAGACCTCTTTTCACCGGGGGCCGTGCCATGATTCTGTCACACCATGCCATCGCATGCTTGTACTTATCCACCCCAAGGAACTCCCTGGCGCGTGTTCCCTTCAAATATACATCCAAACGTTAAACGTAAGCTCCAAAGCTGAAAGACAACCAACCACTGCATCACTCACTGTCGAGTGCTTATATCCGCCTCGCAGAGTGAGAAACCAAGGCATGCACCTTGACAGAATTACGTGTGAGGAACACCAAACCAGCCCAAGCATCATGATCGTTTCACTGACATCATATCAGCAATCGTATACTCGTCACCTGGAGCACACAAGACCTGTCAGCACCCACAACCGATAATGGTAACCGGTTTGCACCCACCGACAAGGTACGGCCGGCCGTCTGCGAGATGCTTTTCCAATACGTCACACAGGCGTTGCACTTCCATACCTATGATACGAGGGTGAAAGCGTATGGTCGAACGTGGGTGGAAACGGAAGGAGGCTTGAGGGTGCAACGAACCGTAACGTGCCACACCGTAGTTGCGAGCCTCGTGCTTGTCTCCCGGGGCATACACGAAGAAATGGCCAAAGTTTCCTGTCATTGGACTGGAAGTGTTCTTTATCAGTTTCACCAGGTTGGGCTAGGGTTTGCCACGATTTCACTTACCCTTGACCGCCCACTTGCCTTCAGTTCGAAATCATGTCATAAACGTGATCCCTCAAGATGAACGCAACATGCACAAGCTTACCAAAACACCCAACTCAGTACTACACGGACCATCCAAGCGTCACTTGTCCGTCAAATCGCAACGCAAAACAAGAAGAACCACACGCACCTTCCGCCCTCTTCGCTGGATCCTGTGGGAAAAACTTTCCATACTTAAGCGCCAGATGCACCACAATAGCCCCCGATTCGAAGACTCTGATAGGCTCCCCCGAGGGGGTGTCGTAGTCGTACATGGCGGGAATCTTTCAAGTCACGGGTGAATCTTGCGCACGCACGTACGGCAGTAGACTGTTACCCTACGCGACGGCGCTCACCTTGGAGTTTGGGTTGACACCCACGAACCCAGATGTGAACTGCTCTGCCTTGGATATATTGACCGTCCACGCGTCATAGTCGACGCCAAACTCCTCCAGCGCAATCGACGCCTTGAACCCGTTGGGCGTGGGCGCCTTGCAACATAGCAATAGCAGGGTGGTGGGATGGGGAGCAACATCGGGATCGGAAGTAACGCGGAGCCGACGACACGAGTGACGCACCGAGTACAGCTGGTACTTGGCTGGCCCGCGCGGGAGGGCCTTTTGCACGCGGGCGCCGGCGGTGGGCGCATTTATCGCGGAAACTGAGGGAGATGGTTGAATCCAGGGTGTGGGTTGGTGTGCGCGGACGGGAAAGGGAACGGCACACGCACAGTTGTTTCCATCGGTGGCGGCGTACAGCGATTCGATTTTTTGGGGAGGGGTCCAGTCGGGCATCGCGCGAGAATGTGAATTCGACAAATCGGGGTGCGGAAGGTTTGGCCGACGGAGGCAGTGCGTGTTGTTTTCTCGCACCCTTTCCTCATATGTACATATGAGCTTCTCGCGTCCACGTTTCAGACATTATGTGTATGAGTCGCTATACCCATAATTTAATTGCTGTGGGGTAACACCCAACAAGAGTATCGACCAGATAACCGCAGCCTCACCGACCGCCGACTGTTCCTTCGAACATACCCCGAAACCATTTCCGTTCGCCACAAACTCCGATCTTCTCCTCCCTGGCACCTTGACACCTCCCACCTGCCACCTTCCCCCTGTCCACTTTCCGCTCCCAAGCGTCCTCCCACCGGGACGCCCCTCCAATCATCCAGGGCAGCACGCCGCGTCCAGACCGCTCAGTCGTCAGGCGGTGTGACGTCCGGGAACATGTCCACGGCGTGGGAGAAGTGCTCGGGGTGGGTCGCGCGGACTTTTGCACGGAGGGATCTGTGGGTGTGGGTTGTGGGTTGATTCGAGCGGGGAAAAAGATGCGAAGGAAGACCAGACTCCGTTTGCAGTGAGAGTACCACACTTCCTGGGGAGTGACGTCTGCTCTCATTGTGCCCCGCTCACCGTCCCCACTCTTGGCGTCCACACATCTCTGGTGTATTCAATGTAAAAGTTCACGACGTTTCCCTGCTCCTCCCCCTCAAGCGACGTGGCATCGCTGACTTCTCAACCCGACACCGCTCGACTTTCGCCGCTATGTCACCCAGACTCTCTCACCTCTCCCACCCCCCTACCTCGTGCCGTCGCTACACACCTAATACGCCCATGCACGTCCTCGACCTCCCTCCTCATATTGCGACACGCCTTGCCCCCCTCCTCGTAACTGCCCTTTGTGTGAGCCAGCGCGTCGCGTGAATTTGAGAGGATGGCGTCGAGGTGGGCGTTGAGGTCGCGGAGGAGAGTGAGGCTGGTGGGATGGGGGATGGCATAAGAAGGTAGGAGACGTGTCCACTCCTCCAAACCACTCCAACCTCCTCCACCAGATTCATACACGCACGGCATTGACAAAAACACACCTCTTTTGCTGCATCGCATCCACTTGGTCCAGTTTTTCGGGATCGATCGCCTGAAACACGCCATCGGTCAAAACCGACTTTGCCAATGTCGACGGCTGCTGCTTTTCTGTGTCGAGATCCACCCCGGGCCGGTCCTCATCTCTCCTTGGCTGATCCTGGACCGAAAACTCGTCCGGCGCGGAGGGAATCGTGGGCGACTCTGGGTACTGTGCGGGCAGGGATGGCGACGAGTCGGGACGCGGCGGGAGAGGCGGGCGGTACGGGGATGCGGAGACGATGACGCGGGATTCGAGGGATGCGGCTGCGGGTGACGGGCGGGAAAGAGGAGGGAGTGCAGCGTGCGCGTGGCCGGAGTGGGAGGAGTGCAGCGAGGGCGACGTGGTGCTGCGCGGGCGGGCGTCGGCGGTGGGCGTTGTGGACTCTGACGAGTCGGACGAGTGTGCGGATGTGGCGGGCGTGGGCGATGCCATCGACTAAGAGTGGGATAGTTGCTGAGGCCTTCACGCACATTTCGCTTCTTCACTTGTGATTGCAGACCACCGTATCGTTTGGCATGTCCAAAAACTCTCTCAAAAGCTCGATTTGGCACGTTGTATTGTCCGCTTGTTCTGGATTGAGGACAAGAAAATCGAATTGAATTCAGTATAGGAGATTCTGGGTCGAGTGAGTTTTCAGTTTCGATGGTGGTGATTTATTTCGAAGTCCATCTCACTACGTCTCAGGCACATATATTCGCATTGTGAACATCAATCTTTCTCCCGTACGCAGATGAATCAGAGAATCCTTGCAATCACAGGAACACCGCCACGGCATTGGACTGAGGCCGCCCAGTCCTCAGTCGTCAATGAGAATTGCATATGGATTTGCAGCTTGACGATCTCGATGGAAAGCCAAGTGGCACAGAAGTGGAGGAGAGACTGATTAGCGTGACAAGGAAGGAAAGGCAGACGGACGATGTCACCGAGCCAGTGTTACCAGGGAGCAATAACCAAAAACGCTCGCCGAGTGGAACCAGGATACTCTTGATATTTGCGGGCGGTAAATATGTTCGTCGTTTTGAAGGCTGGCCACTCACTTTCGTTCTCAAATCGTATCTCCCTTTGCAGTTTCAGGAGTTTTATTTTTGACCAGCGCTGCTCTTGTCGTTGTATTTGTACTTCGACTGCAATCGGAACGCGCTACAACAGCATCGGACGGGCTGCAAGGGTCTGTAACTGTCAACTTCATCCTCCAATTCTGTACCCACCACACCCGCTCAATTAGTCCCCGCAACTTTCACTGGGAGATGCGGTGCAACATTTGGGACCGCACTATGTCGTATGAATCAATGCTTTACCGTTGCATTTGGTTGTGACTGACATGTTCTTTCACTTTTGTCATGTCAGATCCACCTCTTCTATTCTCAGCGACGGTTACTAGCGACATAACAAACGGCTATACTCCTTGGTTAGCTCTCACTGTTTTGCTCCAAATGTGCCATGGCTTGACTGACAAACTCCGTCTTCAGCTGCAGCGTTGACGGTTACTGCGGTGATTCATACTTTTCTTGCGGTGTCGGATGCCAGTCAGGGTGCGATTCGTTTCCGCCTGCCAAAAATCTCGCAGGCACGGGGACCTTTACACTTGCCGGACGGAGCGGAGTCCCAGCCATGCATGTCCTTCTCGTTCCAAACACGAACAACGTCATCATGTTGGGAAAGCAGGAAAACTTCACAGAGCTTCGACTTCCAAGTGGTAAGATCCAAGCTGCTTCTAAGCTCGTTTTGGTTTCGTCCACCATTTCTCACAACAGGAGGGTACGCATACAGTGCGGAATGGGACTCCGCCACGCTCAGCCTCTAAGCGTTGTCATACAAATCGAACGCCTTTTGCTCTGGGGTCGGTCAAATGCCGATGGGCGACTGCTCTCGGTGGGAGGGAGTGCTCGTGGGTATGGAGGTTTTTTGGAAAGCACGTGAAGGATGTGTGTTCACATAAATTCTTTCCAAAAGCTGGCACTGACGATTCAGTGGCCGGATATGAAGGAGTTCGAATCCTCACGCGCCCTTGCACAATGGTTCGGTTTTGTGCGATTGGGCTGAGGGTGACGCCGTTGGGCAACTTCAATCGGCACGCTGGTATCCCTTGGTGGTGAATCTCCCAGACGCACGTATTGTGAGTTCCTGGCAGCTTTGGTTTGCTATGTTTGCATCACCGTATGAAGATCTGGACTCCCGTTGCTCAGCTTATCATCGGGGGTATTCAACAGTACGATCAAGGTCCTCTCCTGAACGAACAATCCCACGTACGAATTTTATCCACAGGTGGGGAAAATTTTCATAGCTTCCAAATTGCTCGGGATCAAAACTCGTTTTTTGCGCCTGAGGCCTGCGGGGAACTTTCAGATGGACTTGCTGCAAGCCCCGTGTTTCCTTTCCAAATGTGCCCTCATGTTTACGTTTTGAAGAGTGGGCGCTTGTTCATCATGGCCGGATGAAGTAGCGTCATATTAGATCCAATCGCGAATCAGGTATTCCGAATCTCTGGTCTCTGTTTTGCTCAACCATCACTCCCTCATCATTGCACGTCAGGTTATCAAAAGCCTTCCTGATCTTCCCGGTAGGATCTGACGTGATGGCGTTTTACCGGTTCCAGCGTTACCGTTTGCATCCAGGAATATATCCCCAGACTTATCCAACCGTTGGGGCTGGAACTTTGTGAGATTCTGCACGATAGTTTAATTTCCTGTCAAGGCTTATGGACGCCGCAAAGTTTTGAATAACCGGATCTCGTCACCTCCCAGACTTCCCATTTCTTTCACAGACAACTACACACCTCACTTCATGGTGTGTGGAGGTGGGCACCCAGATCTCTGGTTTGAACAACCAGCCACATAGCTGTGGAATAAGTGGGTTGTGCCTTCTGAATGATTGAATTTGGTAATTTATCACCATTTTGTCGTCAAAAATAAAGTCACTCCTAAAGACGAACTCCGTGTGGGATACATCGGAATCGATGCCCCAAATTCGTGTTATGGTTCACCCCACCCTCCTGCCTGACGGCAACATTCTTTTCATAAATGGAGCCAAGAAGGGATACCAAGGATGGGAAGTTGCGAAAGATGCCGTGGAAGCGCCAGATTTGTTCATCCCTGGTGCACCAAAGGATCAGCGATGGTGGACGCTTGCGGCTTCTACCATCCCCAGAATGCGTGAGTCATGGGGACGTTTGTGAGCTGACAAGTGCCGACAACAACAGACCACTCGATTTCTCAGCTTATGCCTGACGTGACGGGTTTGGTGACTGGCTCCAACCCACATTATTCACCAAATTTCACGGATCCTTATCCGACGGAGTACCGAAATGAGATTTTCACACCGCCATACCTGTCATCTGGTAAACCTCGACCAACCATTACGGGAGACCTTCCTCCGGCGGTTTTGCCTGGTGATACCTTCACAATCAAGGGCACATGGGACCCAACGAAGCCAGTACAGGCCAGCTTCTACTTCCCGGGGGCTGTGACACATGCTTTGCACATGAGGACCAGATTGGTTTTTGTAAGTAAATGCGAGATCTGCTTTATATTAAATACGAGCACCAACAGAACACTGCAAAAGGCTCCCCTTGTGGTCCAATCCGCGACACAAATTCAAGTGACAACACCCCCGAACAATAGCATTGTCCCACCAGGCTACTATTTGCTTTATATCGTTAATGACGGGGTGCCGAGTGTCGTAAAGTGGCTGCAGATAAAGCAAACATAGTCGGTGTGCAGTTCTGCACGTCTCTAAATAGTTGAAAACTGTGTTTCGATGTTCTATTTCTGATTAATTATGTTATTTTCTTCATTGCGTGCTTCTTCCGCTCGTCTTTTATTTCGCAACGTGCCACTGTCATCCAAAAACTACTTCACAACTGAAGAGTTATCGAGTGACAGCTCCCGTGCTGGAAATGGGCGCTCTGAGCAAAAGAGTGTTTTATCCCGGCAGTTGGGGACAGCTGCATTCTCGTACATAGAGGACTTCAAGTCCTCCTCTGGTTCTTCTTCCCGAAAACAGCGATGAATCGCATCCAAAACACGCGATTATCATCGACTCGATCAGCTCAACCGATAAGTTTAATTGGAGTATGTGCAAACAATTGGAGAGAGGAAAGGGGGTTACTGAGGCCTGTCCTGCCCAACAAGCAGCTCTTCACTTGCCATCACACCCCAGCAGCAATGCAGCATCCACACACGCTGCTCATCTCCTGCGAAAAACACACCGAGTGGGGACAGAACATCATCGTACGTCTCCACATCTCCCGGCATTCCCGCTCATGACTCATCCCGCCGTGTCCCATCCCCAAGTGCGTCGGCAACGTCCCGGAACTAGGAAACTGGGATATCGCACGCGCACTCAAACTCTCGTACGTCTCTGGTCCTTCCCATCCATGATCGTCACCCTGTCCGAGCCCGTGTTGGTCCTTCGTGTGTCCGACAGGTACTCGCATCCCGCGACGTGGTCTGCGAGCGTTGAGATCGACACCTCCTCCGTTCCGCGAGTGAAGCTGGATGCAGATGTGGCAGAGCGCGAAGGCGTTGCTGACGTGCCCACGATCAAGTTCAAGTTCGTCCAGCTTGATGACAGGCTCAAGAGTGCGTTGACAGTTTCTTGACTCTTTCAGTACGCGAAGCGAGCTTATATTAGTGATGACGCTCGTCCTCTTTTACAACCCTATTTTCATTCTTCTGGTCTCGTCCCGCACACCCTCGCAGACGGGGGCGTCCCCTTCTACGAACCCGGCCCCATCCGTCTCCTTCCCCTTCACCCATCCCACTCACCGCCTCGCTTCACCTGGGCTCTTCCCCACCCGTACCCAATCTTTCCCTCGCCCTCCCTATACCGCTTCACAACTCGCATACCCCTCCCCTCCTCAGTCAAGGGCGCGCTGTACAGGAGCCCCATGCCCTACAGCGCCATGTTTGATCCGGCAGGACGCGTGTGGGACGAGTGGAGGGACCTGGGCGTAGATGTAGTCGTGTGTTTGTGCGAGGAGTGGGAGTTGGTAGAACGGGTGAGTTTGTCGGTGTGTGGTACCAGCGTTCGAATTGTGGCGGTGTGTGCGCGCGAGCATGGCAACGTGCTTTTCGTGCGAGAACGAGTGGACGTGGACGAACCTCGACAGCGTTGTGACTCGTATGCTTGTGCTTGTGCGAGGAGTGGGACACGCTCACAACCGTCACACACCCAGTCCGGAATCCCCCTCCTAACCCACTACACCACGCACCACCTCCCGCACCTGCACCTCGCCATCCCCGACCTGCACCTCCCACCGCCTGCCCTACAATACTCCTTCTCCGTCCTCGTTTCCCGTATCCTCGCCCTCCTCTCCCACGGGGCCACCGTGGCAGTGCACTGCCATGCGGGGATCGGACGGACGGGCGTCCTCATCGCGTGTTTGGGCGGACGCGTGGGTGTGCAGGGAGATGTGGTGACGTGGGTGAGAGGCCTGGTGAAGGGTGCCGTGCAGACGGAGGAGCAGGAACGGTTTGTGCGGAGGTGGGTCAGGGAAAGTGCGTGAGTGAAGCGTGCCGAGTGGGTCTTGGCGTTGGGAAACGTGAAGCGTGGTGGTGTGTCCCCGCGTTGGGTACAAACGCGTGGTTTCCATCGGGACGGTCGCGGTCGCTGGAGGGTAGCGCAAATGCGCCTTTTACATTAATAAGTCGTGTAATGTTTTCGTCCTTCTGTGGGCTTTTGGCAGAGTTCTCAAAAGATGGTAACCACATGCCGAGCATGTTGCTGCGGTGGGAGATTTTAGAGAATCCACTATCCCCTCCCCAATGACCGACGTGCAACCTCCCTCCCCTGCAAACCGGCGCGGGCCGCGAAAACGGCGCCGGCATCAATGGAAGGACGACCCCGATCGCTCCCTCGAGTCCAATTCCCGATCGAACAATGGCACGGCGCCCGAGCGCCGGTCCACCAACGTGGCACGTTCGGGGACGCCCGCGCGGGCTGTGCAGGAGGCAAAGGATGCGGCGTGGAGTCCTGGTGGCGAGGCGGGGAGGAGGGGGAGCAGGAAGAGGAACTGGTCCCCTAGGGGCCCGCAAGACGACGGCGACGGCGACGATGATGATATGTCGCGTGCGAGTGATGGACAAGATGACGAGGAATTGGGAGGGGACAGCGATACGGAAATGGATTACCTGGACGAGGGTGAAGACGGGTCGGATTTGTCCGAGACGTCGGCATCATCAAAGCGCGAGGATCGCGAAGGCCAAAAGGACCGAGAGGGCCGCGAAGACCGTGGCAGGGAAGGCGACACGCCTGTGTTAGGGGCACCGACTGTCAAAGAGCCGGACGATCCAGTGAGGACGCGTCCCCCCCTCTTGCACCAGCACCAGCCTCTGCGGGTCGCGGCGAGCCTCGCGCGGGCCACGTGGGCCGTCCCTCTTGTTGCAGGATCCCTCCTCGCAGGACTCGTGCTGCTCAAGCTTGTGGACAGGCGGAGGGACGACTATGATGACGTGGGTTGCTGTTTGAGTCCCGCACGGAAACGCATTGGCGGTAATTGCTCGTCTCCCGGCGTGTTTGTTGTGGGATTGGGTCATGCTCCAGGACACCCTCCACATGGTCGTGCTGACCTTTCTCACCGACTTTTCGCGCGCGGCGTTTTCCTATCTCTCGCCGACATGATGAATTCGATACCCACCAGTAACGTCTCTGTGTGTGTGTGTGTGGTGTCTGGGAAAAGTTCCATGTGGTTGTGAAGAAATGAATACCGTTTTGAAATACGTTTCGAGGGCTTAATTTTCGTATCTGACGCCAACACGATGTATTTGCTACAAGTCAGGAACGTGATACGTAAGCATGCAGTCTGCGCACACGCGGTGCGATTCATCTGTCCACTTTGCTTTGGAGTACTGCCGAGAGGCGTTTCCAGTCGGTCAACAACCCACACGCAAATGGCTCACGTCGCGCGGGAAGATACGCACGCCCTCCTTTGGCTTTTCTTTCTGGCAGACTGAACATTTTCGTTTGAGGATGGTCGGTTGGGGTTTCTTTGGGGCTTGTGGTTTGGCAAGTCTGGAGCACTCGGTGCAGAAGAGCTTCGAGAATTCATCGGGCCGAATTGGCCCACCTGTGGGCGGGTGACCACGCTCAGATTCAGACCGAAATCGAGCGGTTCATTGATGTCGCGTGGTGTTCTCACGATTGGGAGCCGCCTTTCGAGACGGGAACGAAGCCAGGGGCCGATCGAAGCCGCACTTTGTGCAGGCCAGGAGTACGCCAGGAAATTTGTCCGTTCCAAGAGCATCCCAGGTTTCGCGGGCCACGGCGGCTTCCCGAGGGAAGTGTGAGAGGAACACAAACAGTGAAAGGGCCACCTCGCGCCCATGACTCACCGCAGTTCATCTCCATCATGTCGTCTCTGAATTCGACTACTGAAAGCGTCATTGGCGGTGAATCGACCGCGCTGTGTGTAAAGTTGGAGCCAATGACCACAGCCGCCCATCGCCCCCGTTAAGCGGGAAGCGAGTGGTCGCATTCCTGCAAGTCAGTTCGAAAGCAACGGGTTTACTTCACAAATTGATCTTTTGTCACACAGGCTTTTATTCTCAGCTTTCGCCAAAGAAGACAAAAACCAAATAACAGAGGTCTCAATGATCGAAACGAAAACCTTAACTACTGGTTTCATGCTAGTGAAATACTATTGGTATCCGTTTGGTGTTGTTATGTGCAAATCACTTTTGTCGAAACGGGACTGGACAGTTGCCGGCAGACATCACTTTCTCATTTCCCAACGATGGCATCTACTCCATCTCCTCTCGCTGCAGCAAGCCGCCGCTGCACGAATCGATCGCGACTTTCTTTCCTACGTGTGTCCTCTATGGCCCGTCCGTCTCATCCTCTCGCTGTCTCAACCATGTCCACTTCTGTACCATCAAAACCGAGCACACCAACCGCAGGACGCCAAAGGAGGCGACCTGCGCCGGCCGCATCGTCGAAACGGCCTCCTCCGGAACGAGAAATTGTGGATTTGACCGGGAACCTTGCGGAAGATGTAAGTTGCAGCGTTTTTCGAACAGCTGCGGGTTGCTTCATCGTCGTCATCGCTAATCATAAAGGGCCTTGACCGATACCAACTCGACTTCCTGGAGACGGCGGAGTGGGTCAAGGATGTTTTGTTGAAAATGAAGAACGATGCACCGACGCTAGCAGGTGTGTTCCACCACAAACCTGTCCTAGTGTGGCGCTCATTGACATCGTGTACGTAATTGCAACTGCCAGAAAAGAAGCAGAAAGCCCCCTTCGTGCCAGAACCATCTCGGATATTCACCTACCACACCACCACAACCTTCGACTTCGACTTCACCATCCCTCACCACCAACACGCGTCGGGCCCCGATCGGTCAGTAACTGTGTCGTTCCGCGTCAGCGACGCAGTTGCGCATCTGGGACTGTCAAAGGAGCAACACCACAAGCTCCTCCTTCTCGTTGCTGGCGTTGCTCCCAGGGGCCCAGAAAGTGAATCCGACCGGCCGAACCTGCAACCCGGCGCTCTGGAAAAGATCGCCCAGGAAGCGGAACGGAAAACGGTCTCGTACGACGTGGACACGGACACTGCCACAATCACCTGTGACACGTTCGCGTTCAAGGGCCAGAACAAGAAGTGGCTGAGCGACACAGTGGACCGATTGATTGAGGAGGCCAAGGTTTGTCGCTCGCGGACCCTTATGTCGCGGTCGTCCGGTGCGCCACTAAATAATTTCTTTTCAGGACACGACCGACGCGTTCGCCGACATTCCCATCGACGTGCGCCTTCTTGAGTCGAAGGCTGTCCAGCCGGGACCGACCAAGCGGGTGGCGTCCCGCAAAGTTGCGACCTTCAAAAACTCGTTCCCGAAAACTTGGAATAGACCTGTAGATGTGTTACGTGTTGAAACCTAATAGAACAAATAAGTAGCGTGGTAAACATAAAGCTCGAAAGTGAGCAGAAGGCCGCACATGCGGAATTGCCCGCAGCATGGACAACTCGATGAAATTGCACCTGGAGTCTCAAGCATCCGAGTGGCAGTTCAAAGACGAGGGCAACGCCAACCTGCTGCTATCGTACTGCAGCCCTGGATCGTCTCCATTTCGAGGATGTCTTTTGCGAATGGCAAAAATCGAAGCCAACGCCGGAGCAGGAACCGCTCCAAAACCGCCATCATACGATGCCCGCGACATCATGGAATACCGCACCAAGGTCATCACCCCCCTCCTGGGGGACTTGGTGGCCCCTCCGGTGCTGATCGAGGTCGGGTTCGATTTCCTGCAAGCAATCGCACATTCGCCGGCAATCCAGATCGCGCGAAAGCCGCAAAGACGTGCCAAAAATGTTGATACGAGCCAGCGATGGGCGCTCCTGGAGGTGGACCACACACTGCCATTCGGGATTCCTCCCGTCCAACCCGCGACTGCCCATGGTTCCGTCTCGGCGCCCACGGGAGTGCACGTTGTCACATTTGAGATTAAGCCCAAGTGGGGTTTTAAGCGCGCAATTGGCTCAGAAGCGGCGAAGTACATTTCCAAAGCTCATATTGGAGCCAAAGTCGCCACGTGTCGCTACTGCATGCACCGCGTGCTGAAGGATTCTGCGCAACCGCACAGAGCTTCTCCTGATATTAGTGGGTCGGTTGAGGTGAATGGAGGAAGTGACCAATTGTTCTGTCCATTGGATCTCTATTCAAGCAATGCCAACCGTGTTCGACGTGCATTCAAATACCTGCTGAAGGACCCCAGGAATAATTTTGGACTGTTGATTAATGGCGAACGTGTGGACGCTCTTGATCTTTCGTCAACAGCCGAACCACCATGGTTCCCAGGACTGCTGGATTTTCTGGGTGTGGAAGTAACCCCATCTGGGAACTTGGGTACTGCAAAAGCAAACTGCGCACAAGCTCTTTCAGACTTTTTGGAAGCGATGCTCCGTGTAGGAGGACATCCCCTGCAGTTTTTGAGGACGCATCAAGAGCAACTGGACCAATTTGACATCGAGGGAGTTTTTCCAATGTTCTCTGTGCTACTGGCTCTGCCAGAGAGCAAGCGCACTGATTTGAAACATCCTGATTGGAGTGACGTAGTTCAAAAGTACCATGACAGATTGGTTCCGCACACCTCGCAAAGTCAAAGATTGGACAAGGCCTCCCCTGAGTTTTTGAGGCAATCTGTCCTTGAGTTTTTGATTTCTGCAACTCTCAAGGACTGTACACTTCTCTTGACAGTAGTACGGGACAATGAAAATCCTTCTTGTCACCATGCTGCTACATATTCTTCGTTGGTTGGGGAAACACATTCCATGGATACATGGCGTCCACTCAATTTCCGTTGCAGTGGTGAAGGTCAAAGCAACCTGACGTATTTATTCAAAGTGACTTTTGTGGACATGGACCCAAAGCCAAGCAATAGGATCCCACACTATTTTGATCTGGATAAGACAATAGTGGACAATTTTCTACAGTCAGGTTTTATTAGACAATGTGTTAATAGTGACGAGACAGTGAATTATATACTTTGATCAAAACCTTGAGACGTGAGTTTGTGGGAAAGAAATGGGCAGGTGTGCTAACATGAACGAATGACATGAAGATCAGAATAGGTACAGAAGATATAAGAACACAAGCAAATATTATGTACCTAGAGGAGTGGAGGACTGAGGAAGGAATGTGTGTTGAAGAAGGGGATCTGGACTTCATGACTACAAGAATGTGAATCAGGAATAAGACAAGTGAATGAAGTCAAACTAGAGGAGCAAAAGTGTAAGTGTGTTGCTGAGAGGATGGGGTAGTGGAACAATGTAGGATGGGGGCAAATAAGCCCAATCTAACTGTGGATGCTCAAGCATCCATCCTAAATCCCAATTGTAAAACCCCACCTACCAGAATCCAAGCCCCCTGACCTGCTCTTCTCCCCACCATGCCCTGCAATGTGATTACTGGCAGACACAACAAAAATGGGGTTAAAGTCACATTGCACAAAAATGTCCCACATGGAATCAATCTTGGGAAACACAATTGACAACAACGGGTTATTTAAACTTACCATATTGCCTGCTTCATCCCCAACTACAATTTCCTCAATTGGTTCATTTACTGTCACAAAGCTGTGGCAGAACTAAAAAAAATTGATGCGTTTATGTCTATTGTAGTTGCTTTTCACTGTAGCAGATTCCTCTCAAGAAAGAATTAGTGGTGGTACTGAATGTCTGCAAACAGACAGCAGAAGGATGGCCAGAAGAGGTGTATGGTATGCTGGTCACATGAGGCCACTGAAACAGGTGGGTGTTTGGTTTTGGGCATGTGGGTGTTGGGCAACTGAAATGGCGAGTTTGGGCAATGCATAGGGAAGCCCCCTGGGCTCTTTGGAACTGTTGGTAGGAACAGGGCAAATGGTTTGGTGCTGGTCCCTCTGTATTTATTTTGTTATGTTTGTGTGCCATCTACCAATGGCAGACTGTCACCCCCCCACTTGCAGGCAGGTACCATACAGCATAGCGCTATCTACCTGGGAGATGACCAACTCCCCTAGTTACTTGTTAACTATAAAATAAATCCTTGATGTCATTAGTGGTGGTAAGGATTGTGAACGCCAAGCAAGACTGTGACTCATGCCATGACGAACCGAACTCTGCCAATATTCTATTTGGTCCTTTGAACTTGAATTCTAAAAATTTTACTTTGAATCAAATACCAAATAACAAAATTTTTCTTTGAATCAAATAAGCACTTCCTTGAATCAAATGTCAAATAGTTGATTGAGTACATTCCTATTCTTCTCCACTAAGGTTATCTATATTGCTGTCTAGCAATTCCTCCCATTCCTCATCCCCAAGAGTGATAGCAGATCTCTTATGCTTATGTCCATTGCAATCCTTCCACCAGTCACCAAGACAAACTGACCGCCTCACCAATTCTGGTTTCAAACTGCCCTGCTTCTTGCTGTAAACACTTGAGGAGGCAGAGAACAAATGCTCAGAAGGCACACTGGTGGCGGGAATGGCAAGGTAGTCACATGCCATATGAGCAAGGTCAGGTTATTGCCTTGCTTCTGGGTCAGACTTGAACAAAGCTGTGAGACCAGCCATATAACAGACATCAAATAGTGAACCCACACTCCAAAACTCAAGTGGGTCAACACCAAGAGGTGATGATGGTGCGTCACAGTATAACTTGAGCTGGTCTACCTCTTCCACTCTACAGTGCTTTGCTGAATATATGAGATTGGTTGACCATGCAAAGCGTTGTGTTGGCAGCTCTGTGTAGCTGGAAGAACCTCCTGGAGGAGACACATGGGTGTGATAGCTGCAATCAAAAATGTTGTTGATGGTGTCCCAAATTTTATCACAGTAATCTTCCCAGCCATCTCCCTTGAAGAATTCAAATCGTTCTTTTGGATCAAGGACTACAAAAGAATGTTCAGAGGGTTGGAGAAAACTAACATGAGCTGATACACTCACAGACTGCTAAAACAAACATTGGTGACTTGTCACTTTTGGCATAATACTTCCTAAGAATGCCAAGAGCTTGCTCTGCTGCCACTCTGATCTGCAAAAGGGGTCCATGATACTGTGTCTTCTCAAGCCACTCAAAGAGGTCATTGAATGCTGGAATGACAGTGTGGAGTGTGGGGTACATTGAACCACTGACTTTGGTTGAAACATTGTCAAAGATTCTCAGAAGATGGGAGCACATAGATTTAATAAGGGCCCAGTCACTGGAAGAGGGGCAGAGCTTTTGGAGCTCTGGGTAGTCCGGATTGTTACACATGGCATCTAGTGCCTAAAGAGTACAAAAGAGTTATGAAATCAGTTTGTAAACTATCCAGGTAAATTGCAAGACATACCTGACAGAGATGATATGCTCTTGCAAGCATAGCAAATGATGAGTTCCAATGGATGCTCACATCAAGTTTAAGATCAAGAGGGGGGAGGTTATGCTGCTTGCAGAAACTCTTTGAATGTGTCACATTTCTGTGGGCTCCTGCAGATAATCACACAGATTTTGCAGACCTGTTACAATTGCAAGAGACAGGTAAAGGTTTAGAAAACATGAGACCAGAGAGAGACACATACTTGAGAGAATGGGGTGGAACTATCCAATGGCTCTGCAGCAATGTTCTCCTCCTCCTTGGTCACAGCATATTGCAACTCTGCACCAACCCTGTAGCCACCAGCACCATCATCTTGCAATGGTGATTGCAAGATGGACATGCCTTTGCTTGCCACAAGGTTAAGAGCATGTGCACAACAGAAGATGTGATTCTTTGTGGCATCAAATGATGGTGGGAGTGCATCATGGTATTGCTTCATGAGGCTTGCATCATTGTGTCATTGTTTGGTGCATTGTCAGTAACACATGCCAGGAACCGTAAGATTACATATCAATTTCTATTGGGGGTTATGCGCAATATTTGAATTGCCACATGTTACACAACCTAGGTGAGCTACACGAGCCTGTAAACTGCAGGAATGTGTATATATATGATCAAACATACATAATATGTTGTAGCGCACACAGAACTCACCTACAGGAACGTGACGCCAAACTTGGGGCACGCTCTGCAGGTGCACTCATCTAAATACATGACCACAGTAGTGGCACAGCACTTAACACCTCACACTATATATACCATGTCAATGGATGTCACCTGAGGCTATGGTGACA
>KQ965851.1:0-44331 GCA_001574975.1 Gonapodya prolifera JEL478
CCAGCCTGAAGGCTCGTTGCTACGAGTCCTCCGGTCGTCTCCCCAAATGTAGTAGGGTTACTACGGGAGTTAGTCGTTAGGGTAAGATTAGTTTTGAGTATGGAATAGCTCTGTTGTTCGTCTAGTACATGTGCTATATATTGACCGGTTCCGAGGGCTACTGTGGTCACGACGCCTACCGGCGCCCACAACGCCAATCCCTTCGGACCACTCCCTGGCGGACTGTAGTAGTTCCGCCACAAGTGTACCAGCCATGTCCTTAAATCCACGCAGCTCAGCAATTGCAGTCATGCCCCTGCTAGGGGTTTGACTGCGACTGCTGCTGCAGGAGTAGCTGGAGACTGTTGAAAGAGGCAATTCGGCCCTCCTGACTCCTGTTTACAGTCACAGAAATTAATCATGTGTATCAAGAACAAAATTGCGTGCTGTCATCACTCACCTGTGGGTTCATCTGCTGCCTCTTTGTCTGATGTAATTTTCAACAACTGCATCTCCGTGTGCTTCTGCTTCTGTCCTGCCCATGCACTTGTATTCTCCAGTGCCTTTGAAGCATCCTGAACAGCCTGGCCGATGATGATGGTGTGTGCTCCTGTTGTGATGTGACTGGAAAAATCTCGTTGCAGTGTCCCACAGGAGGAATCCACCTTGGCGGATCTTTGAGATCCTCCATTGCTCATCCGTGACCTTGCCAGCAACAGTGCTGTGAGCCTGCCAATGAAATAGAAGGAAAATCAAAGTGAAATGTTTCAGCAGCAGAAAAAGGAGCAAATGTCACCTTACAATGATTTCTGCATCCCACACAACATTGTCCACTAGAAGACACTTACTGGCAGTGGTTGCAAGGGTCCATTCTTGTGGTTGGAGTCCACTGTTGCTCCTCTTTCCTTCCCGCGCTTGAAATAGGAGGCCATCAACAAGGATAGTGTCCAGGGTGGCATTCCATGTTGCACTAGGTCCACAAGTATTCACTTGATGATGCTTATCCATTTGAGACAGGTTTTGAGATCTCAAGAGCGTCTGCCAAAGTCCATGTGGAGTCAAAGCTTTTGAAAAAGAGGTCGAGACCTCTTTTTCAAAAAGCTCCAACTCTGCAATTTTTTGAAGTCTTTTCTATCTCAAAAAGAATAGACCAAATGCACTTCCAACTCTACACCTGCTAAAAGACCTCTTTTAGAGCCTTTTAGAGCCCTTGAATTATTTTTAGTGCCAGATTGAATGCGTTTTATCCTCTAACTCTATTTCAGGCAAAAGATAGGGTGTTATAGAGTTAGAGTGCCTTTTTTAGAGGCTGGCTGAACACAACCTAATAAAAATTACATAAATATATATACACTTTATGCAAAATGCGTCACACTGTGTTGAAACATGTAAATGTGTGATGATTGTAGTGATCGCAGATGACTGTCCTGAAATTTAGCCAGACTCATCAAAACATGTCTAGCTTCCTCAACAACAATTATGAGCAGTGGTTAGCTTGTGTCATGCTCAACAAGATTGCTTCAATCAAGCTTTAGTGTCATCTCAATCTCCATCAGTTTAAGCCTACCTTTGCAATCAGTTGTGTGCAACTCAAATACTGTGAGTTTGTGAATTGAGCAATTGCTACAAAATCTAACAAGGGAATTAGTCTCAAGTTATGTACAAACCTTGCAGTGAATTGGGGTGTGATAATTTTCAAATCATTTGTCACTGATGATCTTCTCAACAAGGTCTCACTAAGGGCTTGCACGCAGAAATCATCCTGAGCTTCATCAATTTCTTCATTTATTCTTCTGGAGTGAGTTGGAGTGTTCAATGTGGAAACATCTTCATCTTGATTGAAGAAGAATGGAGCTTGTATCAGAAGAAGGCTTGTCTTGCAAAGAAATTTGGCATGGACAATGTCACAAATTATGTGCGCTTCATTGTGATTAACTTGGGAAAGAGGCTGATGATATCAACTTACAAGGGGAAGGGTGCAATTACCAGAGTGATGTGTTTGCCTATTACCAATGGTGTTAGGAGGTCAATGGAACTTGATCACTAGAGTAGCGTTGGTAGTTCTGCAAGCAGCCCTGTATAAAAGTGTGGCTTATATTAAGAATCAAATACATCTTACAAAAGCCTAAGTGAATTTTGTGATATCAAGAGATATGCCCAAGGAAATGGCAGAAGGAGGAGTGGTGAGGGCTGGAGGAAAAAGGAGGAGGAAAGAAGAGGAAAATATTTTGGGTGGAACATTGGAGGATAGACAGAGGAGATTTTAAGCTGTGTGGAGTATGTAATGTTAAGACTGTCACTGCCCCCTCAAGCAAGCAGCTGCCTGCAAGATTTGTTGTCAGAACATTGCAAAGGCAGACAAACCTGGTGCAAAATTGAGCTTGAATCTCAACAAGAATGCCACAGCTTTGAAGCTTTCTACCTATGTGTGCTGGACCTGTGCTGATAAGGCATTACACAACACTTGTCATTGTTGCAGTGCCACATAACTTTGAGATAGCCACCTATGGTCTGGAAATACAACTCATTGGGTGTGAAAGCCATGGCTGCCACCAAAACATTCCAACATGCCACACACATCACCATAGTGAGTACCCTGAGGGGCAGATGTGCGCAGAGCCATTGTGCCCTGTCTTTTACTGCCACTCCTGTGCTCTTGACAAAGAAGACATGGACATTCCTCAATGTAATTCATGTTATGGCCATATGTGCTACCTGCACTGCAAAGAAGACTGGCCCAACCTGCTGATATGTTGTCCTTGTGGTGCTAAGAAGCATTTTTTGGGAAGCTTGTGGCCAATTTTGCACTCCTCAAGTGTGGATGCAGTTTCATGAACCAAAATAAAATGTGGTTTACAGAAGCTTCAGAATACCATAGTTATGTCTTTACATCAAAGTGAATATCCAGTTCTCAGGTGTGTACAAATGCTAAAGAAAATAGATTGTTCACTTGGTACTACTGTGACGGTTCTGTCACTGACAAGTTGGGGCTGGTGATAGAAAGTGTAGCAGGATGATGTGTCTGGGAGAAGTCTAATATGGCATCCAACATTTGGATATACATGTATATGTGCGACACCGCCAAACAGCGTCCTGCCTTGGGGAACACCAATGCCCACTGTAGGACAGTCTAGCAGTCTGCCCATTGCAACCTGATTTGTTGCTGCAGTGCTAATACAACAACACTACAGTTTCCTCAATTCGACTTTCCCAACTCTTCCACGGACCTCGCAAAAGGGAACAACCTCAATCAACCGCACCAGGGGTGGAGACAGCGAAGAAGGAGTATGGCAAGTTCACGAAGGATTTGGAAAAGTGGAGGGTGGAGATGGACGAGCATATGGCGGGCGAGGAGAAGGATCTGTTCCCCATGACGGCGCAGTTGGGCGAGCGGGAGATTGGGGTGTTCACCAATGTGAGCACGAATGTCATGACAAAGAGCTTTAAAGTTTTCTAACCACTTCCCTCACCCTGCACCCACCCTGCACCCACCACCACTCAGGTTTACTACCACTGCTCGCCCTACCGCGAGCTCCTCCTGCCCTTCGTGCTCGAGTTCCTCTCCCCCCCAGAGCGGATGCACTACATGCACAACATTATGATGGCCGTCGCGGAGAAGGACCCCGAGGAGTGGAAGAAGGTCGGGGGTTATCTTAAGGCGGGGTTGGGGGCGAGTGAGGTGGTGGATTTGAGGGAGCGTTTGCCTGCGTTGGCGGGTGTTGTGTGAGTGGGGGCGATGGGTTGGTTGAAAAAGCGTGGAATAAGTCTTGGTCTTGCTTTTAAAAAACGAATCAATCAAAGTTGCAACTTGCTCTACTTGAAAATTTGCTCCAAGTTGGTGGGTGAATTGCAAGGCTGGGGTCTCCACCAACAAGGGAGTGGTGTTACTTCAAAAGCACTACCACATTCCTACCACATTACTACCCACACTTGCACTGACTCCCGTCCACTGCCCCACGATGTCGGACCCCATGAACATCGACTCCACGCCACCGCATCCTTCCTCATCGACCATGCGCTCCGATCCTGACGGCGGGAAGGGAAAACAGTCCGTCGGTCCCGACGACTCGACGACTCAAGGGGGAGCAGGAGGAGCAGCATTAGGAGGAGGAGGAGCAGACAACGTGCCCAAGCCGACCCGCGCAGACGACGAGATGGCCGCTAAGGAGAGGAGCTTGGCCGAGTTTCTGGTGCAGATGGATGATTTCGCGCCTGTGGTGAGTTGCCGGGTGGGGGGAAGTGGGTCTGGGCGGGGGGTCGGTGGAGAGGGCGACAAGTGCTAAATTCTTGGAGCGAAATGAACGGGGTTTGGTGTGATGGACAGAGGTTGGTTGTTCTGAATCGGTGTTCCCTCATTGGCCAGATTCCCGACGCGGTGACGGACTACTACCTCTCCCGGGCCGGCTTCGAATGCGACGATGTTCGAATGTACGTGTTCCCACCTTTCCCCACCCCCCTTCCTCCTTTCGTCCTCACCTTTCCCCGCTTCCTCCACAACCCACCCACCCACCCACCAGCAAACGCCTCCTCGCCCTCGCCGCCCAAAAGTTCATCTCAGACATCGCCACCGACGCGTTGCAGCTCTCCAAAGTCCGCCAGCAGTCCGGCGTGGGCGGGCGTGGCGGAAGAGCGGGTGCGATGTATGGCCGAGACAGGAGGGCCACACTCTCGATGGAGGATCTGGGGCCCGCGTTGGCGAGACATGGTGTGAATGCGAGGAAACCTGATTATTTGACGTGAGGTGGGCCGGGGAGGGTGAGGGTTTCTCAGGGGAAGGAAGGGAGGGGTGGGATGCTTGGTAGTACATTCTGTACGGTCGTGGTTTTCATTGATTTGACTAGGCATTTGTAAATAATCCATAGATGCTTCTTGCGGGTACGAACCTCACCAAAATTCGGATCAGGCGAAATCACTCTTCTTCAATCATGGCCGATCCACCCCCTCCCCCCACCACCACCGACCCCGCTGGCCCAAGACGAGGCCGTGGACGAGGCGCTGGCCCACGAGGAGGCCGCGGGGGGGACGCCGGTCGGGGCGCGGGCGTGGATGGCGATCGCGCGCAGTCTTCACCTGCTCCTGCTTCTATTCCTCCCACTGGTATTGGCTCGCGACCGCCCACGCCGAACACTCCACGACCACAATCGGGCGCTCAGGCAGGCAGTGCAGGAGGAGAAGCTGCAGGAGCGGGGCCCGTCGCTGCAAATGCAACGAGTGGATCGGCCGACGGACCTACAGCAGCACCCAAATCTAAAATGAAGTTCATGCCGACCGTTCGGGCCACGAAAGTTGCCAAGACCGAGTCCAGGGCGGGTCCGTCTGAATCGGAGGGTGGGGAGGGCGGACGGGGCAGAGGCAGGGGCCGTGGTGGTGAAAGTGGGCGAGGACGGGGGAGAGGAAGGGGAGAGTTTGGAAAGCAGGAGTTGACGGCGAGTGGGCCGTTTGCGCTGGGACCTGCGGCGAGATCGAGTGAGTTGGGGTGCGGGTGTGGGTTCGAAAGTTTGTCTTGAACTAATGGTTTTTCGAACCGTTCACTCGAAGATGTTCGAAGTGGCGGCGGCGGATTCACGCCCTCCCTCCGCGCAGCCTCTGGCGGTCCCGGATCCGGGTCAGCCTCTGGTGGGGGGTTCTCGGGCCGTCGGTTTGGAGGCGGGGGCTCTTCTCGTGCGACCAAATTCAAGCACGAAGGCGACGGGTCCGGCGACGAGGGCAAGGACGCTGCTTTTTCTGACTCTGACGACGACTCGGAGGAAGCGGATAATGTCGACTGGGGCCAAGGTCCGAGCCCGCTTCAGATGAGACCGCAGCCGTTGGGGAAGGTCAAGGAGCAGAGGAGGAGGGAGAAGGTCAAGAGGGAGAGGAAGGAGCTCGAGGAGAAGAAGGTGCAGATTAAGGCTGAGCCGATGGAGGAGGATGGGGATGGGCGAGGTGAGTTTCGTTGGGTGGTGGTGAGACGTCCACGGAGTTGTGGGTGACGCAAGATGCCTACATCACAGGGGCGACACCTCAAACGGTATCATCGTCTACTCCGGCACCCATGGAACTGGATGAGAAGGTTCCCGCCTCCGGTATCGCTGGGGAACCAGGAAGCGGGATTCAATCGCCTGGACTGGAGCTGGCTGCCTTTGAGCGGGTGAGTCAGGCCGTGCCCCCGAACTCTCAAGGGTACATTGTCATATTACTTCTCGTCAACTAGATTTCCTCCGAGAAACCAGACAATCTCCCGCTACTCTTCTTCCAGCTTCCCAAACTCCTACCACGGTTAGATCAAAATTCGATGGACGTCACTCCCAACGCATCGTCCTCGTCGACAAGTGTGAAGACAGAAGTCGACATAAAACCCGACTCCTCGAAGGCTTCTTCCAGCGTCGGCTCAGCGCCCATGACCACAGTTCCCACAATTCTCTCCCAGTCAGGTCGCATCGGCACACTCCGCGTGCACCGTTCTGGCCGAGTTACCATGGACTTGGGTGGAGCGCCGTTCGTTGTGTATCCCGGCTCGAGGGTGGGCTTCGCGGAACAGATTTCTCTTGTTCAGGTGATGGAAGAATACAAGTGCAAAGTGAAGCAGGAAGTGCCACGGGGGTGGGAAAAGCCTGGAGAGGGAGCGAAGCGGGCAAAGTTGGAGGTTGTTGGGGAGGTTGCGAGCGATGGAGGCCGGTTTGTGGTAGCGGCAGCTGTGTGAGGGGTGGGATCAATCTTCTCTGCATTGAGACGTCACCTCGCATAACTAAAAATTGAAAATAAATGCTCCAAATTACCCTCCAAACAATTGCAGGGTGCGAGGCTAACAAATGTGGAGTCCATTGACACACCGGGCCAACAACGGTCCACAGTCCCTTCGCGGTCGATCAACAGCCCATTCCCAGTCAGCTCGGCGCAAAATCGGTCCGGCTTTGATTCGCTCATAAACCACCACAAATTATCCGCTGCATCACTGCTCTTCTTACTCCCTACACTCACTACACTCATCATGCCTGAAGCTGCTGCAACCTCCAAGTACATCGGATTCGACCACCTCCTCTTCTGGGTTGGAGACTCCAAGCAAGCGTATGAATCCCTCGTCACATCGTCAAATACTTCTCGATGTACTCACCAGTCTTATTCTTGCAGTGCCAGCTACTACATCACTCGTTTCGGCTTTGAGCCCGTCGCCTACTCGGGCCTCGAAACCGGCTCGCGCAACGTCATGACCCACGTTGTTGCGCACCCTGCGTCGCCTTCGTCGCACCGTATTATCTGGGCATTCCAGTCGGCGATCAACCCCAGCGACGCCAAGGAGCTCACCGCCTGGGTCGGGAAGCATGGCGACGGTGTCCGTGACATGGCTTTCACCGTCTCCAACGCGGAGGCCGCGTGGAAGAGGGCTGTCGACAACGGAGCTACCAGCATTCTTCCTCCCACGGAGAAGAAGGATGAGAACGGTCGTGTGGTGATTGCAACAATCAAGGCCTACGGGTGAGTACTTTGCAGTGATGCAAACTTCACTTGCTTCATGTCTAAATTTCAATCTCTTTCGAAACTCTGCCGATAAGTGAGGTCGTCCACTCCTTCATTCAACGCGACGAATACAAGGGACCTTTCCTCCCCGGTTTCGGCGCCGCTAAGCCCGACCCCCTGACCGCTCTCCTGTGAGTGATTACACTGACCATTTTGTGTACTTCGAATCAAACCTCACTCTCAATTGTAGCCCCAAGACTTCTCTTGTCCAACTCGACCACTGCGTCTCCAACATGCCCAAGGGCGTCATGGAGCCCACCGTACAGACGTACGAGAAGTGGCTTGGCTTCCGCCGGTTCTGGAGTGTGGACGACAGCATGATCGTGAGTCTCTATCGATGGTCACAATGCAAAGTCTTCCCTGTGCACACGCATGATTGCTCCATCCAGCACACCGAGTACTCTTCCCTCAACTCCATCGTCGTCTGCGACCCCGACACTGAGGCCATCAAGACGCCGGTCAACGAGCCCGCCAGCGGGAAGAAGATCTCCCAGATCGAGGAGTACCTCATCTAGTGAGTTTGCAACATTCAACATTTACCCCATACAATTTACTAACGCTTCCCTCCCCTTCCAGCAACGCCGGCCCTGGTGTGCAACACATTGCCCTCCGCACCGAAACCATCCTTGAAACCGTCAAGGGTCTTCGGGAACGCGGCGTCAACTTCATCCAAACCCCCGACGCCTACTACGACGACCTCCGGAAACGCCTCAAGGCCGCCAACATCACCATCAAAGAGGACCCCACCCTCGAAACCATCCAGAAATACAAGATTCTCGTCGACTTCGAGCCTGAGGTTGGATACCTCCTCCAGATCTTCACCGAACCCCAGGGCGAGCGCCCAACACTCTTCATCGAGATCATCCAGCGCGAGGGACACCAGGGTTTCGGCGCCGGTAACTTCAAGGCGCTCTTTGAGGGGATCGAACTCGAGCAGGCACGGAGGGGGAATTTGGTGGATGCGGGGGTGATGGAGTACAAGGCGATGTAAATTGGCCGGGGAGTGGTGTTTGGGCCTTGATCAGTGTTCTACTTTGCATACTAGATTGTATATAATAATTCACTGCCGTTATTCAAGATGCGCTGCGTTCACTGTGACATAGTGACCAAATATCGGGGTCTGAACGTATCCTTGTCTTGCACTTCCGCCTCCACCATCGTCCTTCTCGACCTGACCCGCGACCGTGCCGTCATTCACATAAGCTGCGCCCTCCATCGCAGCAACATCCCCCACGTTCGCAACCGATGTCCCTGCAACCGCCCGCCTTCCTCCCATCGCAGCGCCGGTGTGGTCAATCGAAACATTGAGCCGCCATCGGTTGATGTTGAACACTCCGCCGTGGAAAAACGTCGCCGTCATGTGCACGGACGTGTCGTCACCAGGGCCGAGATAACCAGTCGACCCGGCAACACCGCTCCATACGAAGTCTGATGGAGTAACGTGCACATCCCTGAAGTTTGCACGGATTCAGGGTCATTCCACCGGATGCGAAACAAAGTCAGGGAAACACGTACTGCTCGTCTTCGTCGCCTGTCGGGTCCTCTGTAGGAAGCATATGAAGTTCATACCTGACGTGGGTATTCCATGAAACATTCTTGAGGCTGACCTAAGTCAGCATCGTTGCGAGTGTCGGTGGGGATATCGTTGAACTCGAGTTTCTAGTACTGGGACTCACCACTACTGGCACCACAAGAAATCTGAAAGTACCATAAATCATACAAGTGTGAGCGTGTACCGTGGATAAAATACGGACTGCAAATAAAGCACGAAGTACTCACCCTTTCGCTCGGAAATCCCACAAATACTCGGACTTCGCACTCAAAATCACCCTAATCGGACTAATATCCTTGTGCTTCTTGTTGATCAAAAGACTCTCCTTGAGCACCTTGTTCAGCCTCGCCGTCTCCGCGTACAGTGCTCGCGTCCCCTTGTCGCCCTTACCCTCGGTGCGAAGCTTGGAATGAGGTGGTACGGGTGATTGCTGAACAGACAGATTGATTCCCACGATGAAGTGTATGCCCTGCTTTGCTGGTTCTGGACTGCTCGTGTCAATAAGACTGGATCCCAGCGTGGGTTCCGATGTCCAGTGAAGCTGGAAATCTAAGTCGTCCGTGGTGAAGTTGGTGAACAGACGACGCAGTTGGTCTGTAGCTAGCACCGGGTATTGTGAGGACAGGACATTGTTACGACTTGTAGAACGGAAATTGAGGTAAAAGTCGCGAATCGGGGTTTGTGTGGTTGAGCTGAGTGATTCGTTCCCCTGTCATGCAATGCAAACACCACCAGTTTGATAAGGAAAGCGTGAAAGAATGCGAGGACGACTCACAAAAAGCAACGACGTCACGACGTTTGTAACTGGCGGAACAAGATGTTGACGATGATCAGACTTTCCGCTTTCCTCCGAGAATCCCAGGATCCGTTCGACGGCTTCTGCGGTAAATTTTTCCGGGGAAACATAATCCTCCGCAAGCTTTCGATCTGCATCCGTATGACGAAAAATTCGGAAGTACATGTAGTACGTTTGAGTCGGTAGGATACGAATCAGTTCTGCACGCCCGGCACTGAAGGCGAAACGAAATTGAAGATCTAACGGAATAAGTACTTTAGGCATCGTACTTACGGATCATCAATGGGCTTGATTGCCCACGCGGGACTACAGGATGTGAGCTGTTTCATGATGATATCGTGGTTTTGTTGAAGATTCTCCACCTGTCATGGATGAAAAAGGAGCAATCGGTAAGCAAGGAAACGAGATATTCTTGGCGATGCCACACCTCGAGCTCCAGCAAAAACTCGTTAAGTGTCCTTGCACTCATTCGGGGAGTGAAAGTTCGGATGCGTATGGAAGGGGATACTTGAGAAGTTATTGTGTACTGCAATGTGCGGAAAGCTTCCTTGTCACTGGCACCCTGGGGTTTGGAATTCATAGGTCAGTTCCAGGAAAGGACATGAGACGTGAGACACACCATGATACTGACTTGGGCCTGATAACCAAACAGAAATCGAAATGTGTGCCGCCCCATGGTATCACCTCGCACCCATATCGGAAGAAGTGTCGTGGTTCCTGGCGCTAGAGCGCCATCAGCCCCGGATGTAGGCGATAAAGGTGAAGTCGTATTATCCGAGGTCAGGCCAGGCAGTGGCACTTGCAAGATTCCGGGTTTAACAAGTTCATTGGAAAAGGTATCAAAAGCGGTCAGGGTCAAGACGTTCGATTTATCCCATGCTGAAACAATAAAAGTTATAGCATCATCTTCAGCGATATCAGATTTCGACGAGTTATCTCACAAAGTAAGTCTCTGTCCAAGTCTTCGGGCGATCCTATACAGAAAAACGTCGGATGAGATATTTTCACTTTCAAGTTGGAAAGCGCTCGAAGTCCTTTGTTGCTAATTTCCAGAACAGCCGTCGCAATTTGCCCGCTGAGCAGCTTAGTCGGGAAGGAGTGAAATAAAACATCGAGAAGTGGCATGGGACTGGTAACTTCAAGGGTGAGAGAGTTATCAGGGGCGTAAATCTTGCCTAACCGATGCTCTTTGGTTTCGTTCAGGCGTCTTCCTCGTTTCTGAAAGACATGACGTGCCGGGATATCTTCGAAAAGTCTATAGGAGAGACTTTTTGTCTCAATGGTGCCGAGTCTCTTTGGATAGACTTTCAGAAACATCTAGGTGATCTTTCTGAGTACTAAGCTCCACCAACGGAGTAACGCTGATCCGACTCACCGACTTTTTCTCCCCTGCATTGAGTTGTACTTCTACCAATTTGTCAACATCGAACTCATTATTGTCCATCCGAATAGCTGTTTCCCCAGTTTCTCGTTGCTTAGGCTCATACTCCTTGGGATCAACAGAAACGGATATTTGCGTGGGTGAGGATCTTTGAGTAGTCTGACCAGGCGAGGAATAAATCAAATCGAGAGTGACGTCGTTCACCGTCAGGTCAACTTGAAGCGGGTTATACATTTCGAAGAAAACGAAGACAGGTTCTAAAAACGTTATCCATAATCCGGTTTCAACAAATCAATGATTTCAAAGAAGTCGTTTGAATCATACCTCCAACTGCAGTGATAGTATGGCCTTTCCCAGAAGCTGCCTGCCTTCGCCCGCCCCTTTCTACGGTCTCGCCGAAGCCCTCCACTGCCAGGTCACGCTCCATGCTGTCCCAAAGTTCGTCTTTTCCCACCGCAGTGTCCCCAGTTTGCTCAATTTGTGTGGGGTCGAGTAGTGTAACCCGGACTTTGGCATCATCGATAACGGGGAGAGCAATATTGGGGATCGATGAGTCGGGATTGGATGCGATGTATTGCTAGAAAAATATTCGTTGACACGCCAAGGTTCTGTTGATCCCCTCACCAACATAAACCCGGATTGTAATAAACTCTTACCTCGTAAACAAAATGCAGTTCTTTGACATACGATTCCCGCTGACTTGGCGACACCCCGCTTTGATGCCCAAATAACGAGGCGAAAAATTCCATCGATCCCACGTCATCACCAAGATGGAAGGACTGTTTTCCGAGTGTAAACTTGACATGGTCTTCCACCAAGGTCCACCCTTTGTGATCATACGTTTGAAGTGCCTCGTAGTAGCATCTTGCGGCGTGTTCCCTTTGATCAGATTTGTTGAACCTGTGACCCGCGAGGACGAGATGGAAGGCGGCCTTCCGGTACATCGGTGCGGGTATGTGTCGGTTGAGTGAGGCGGCTGCCTGCTCCAAGTAAACGGCAGCTCGAACGTCGGAATCCTATTTTGGTGGAAGAGTAAGCGCGAATAGCGAAATCATCAGGCTCACTAACATCTCCGCCGACCACTTTGACCCAACTCAGCGCAGCGTCCTTCCACATAGAGCGTGCCTTGAATCCCTCGTATGCAAGTGCGGCAGATCGTACAGCGTACCCCGTTGCTCTAGCGTCCCTGTAGTGGGAGACCGCACTCTCAATCAAGGAATCGTATTGATGTCGACCACTTTGCTGATCTGAGAGCATCTGGCACAAGGCAAGCATCTCCTGACACCCCGCATAGTATTTTCCGGCGGGAGCACCCCCGTCACGGAAGTCCTTCTTGACGGTGTCATAGACCCCGTGAGCAAAGCGGTAGTCGCGAAGCATGAAGGCATAGTCTGCCAGTCGGCGGAGCTGGGCTTCAGGTGAGGAATACGGGTATCTAAATAATATGCAAAAACGTTTGTGTGACCACGGGCATCCCATTTTTAGAATAATGTGCCTCACATTAAGAACCCATTTTCGTTTGTAGCGGGTGCGCCTGGTGTACCTGGCCGGGGTACCGGCGAGCTTCCGATTCCTCCAAAGTATTTGCGACTCGCGGAGAAAAATCGACCGGTAAGACCACGACGGGAACTCGCCACCTGATCTGGTAAGTCAGAATCGAATAGAATTCCTCTAAAGTGCAAACCCACCTGCTCATTGAGGGTCTGCACGGTCCTTTCCATAAAGGGAATCACGCTTTGTAACGCAAACTCGCGAACAAAATCCTGCGCTGCCTCGAGATCATCCTTGGAAACGAAGGCTCCACGCCTGATGAGGACCTCTGGAGACGGCTCCATAGCGTCAACATCTGTGGTGATGAGCTTCACGACTCCACCTGTTGACCCAAGTGGATGGGGTAATTCACTGGGGTCGTCATCGTCTGCCGACGTGAGGGGATCTCGAATGAACATTGTGCGAGCTGTGTCCTCCGAGTCACGGCCAGGCGCCACTGAGGCTATTGAAGCACGTGAAATGGATGACATTGAGGGTCGGGCGCCCGACTGGGACGTCCGAGGACTAGCTGTAACGCTAGAAGGAGTCCGAGGTCGATTGGGGGAGGAAGGCGACAAGGGCGCCGGCTGATCGCCGACTTTATTTGTGACGGCTTCCATACGCCGGCTTGCGAGAATATGCGGAGACCATATGTCGGGAACGGATGGGGTCTGAGATGGGATCTCTGGAGGTAACGGTCCATCAAGGTCCAGCAGATTTGCTACAGGAGCGGACCGAGCTGACCGGGGCACTGAGTTGATACGAAGCATTTGGCATTGCAAGCCAAACGATTTCTTCAGACGAAGGTGGATGGCTTCGGCGCTAGGGACATTTGTTCCGGACTCAAGTAGCGTTGAAACAAAACTGAACGAACAAGACTCACTCGGCGTCACTTGTTGTTTGTGCGTCGTGGAGCAGGATGTAGAAGCGAAGAATGTTAGGGTCAATGAACCCCTTTTCGAATACCCGGGGTAAAGCAGCCTGGTTGAACAGCTGCAGAAGCGTTGCAACCGGGTCTGGATTTGAGGTGGAGACGACCGAAAGACCTTTGGATTGTGGAGAGCTGAGCCATCCCCGCACACAAACTTTCGAAATAGGCCGATTCGCTGAACTCACAGGCCACCGGGTACCCGAATGCTTCATGCTCTGATGCCTGCACTCTTTCGAGCATCAAGTCCCGGAGGTCTGTGTACCAAGGCGTTTGGCTTTCCAAGCTTGCTGCTCGTTCGTCTTTGTTTTTCGCTTGGAGGTTGCGAGCGAGCTTCGCTACCGTCGTTCGCGATCTCCACTCGCCGTCAGTTCGAGCTGGATGCTCAAACTCCACGGCCCTCCCGAAGCGGGGATCGTCCTCCTCGTACGTCACGTCCCGACCAAAACTCAACCACTCTTGGGTACCGGCAGGAGGTACTCCGTGACGTCTCAGGCTGTCTTCGAGAAAGGCATCGACGTGGCCGATGTGAAAAGACTGTGTGAGCTCCTCGAAGGAAGCGAATCGGACTCGAAACCCGTCGATGTTGTTAGCCTGGCCCTGAGAGTCCCGAACTGAGACTGTCGCGGAAGACGACGTGGTGGCGTTGTGAGAATGAAATGGTTCTGTGATTGCAGAAGCTTGACCCGCCCGACCCACATTTTCCATCGAGAAGATCCCCAAATGGACGAAAATAGTCAAGTACTGATCTGTTCGGGGGTAATTGGTGGTAGGATTCGTGGGGATTCCACAAGAGGGCGTGCCTGGCAATCACTCACGGAATATCGCTGGCCTGGCAAACGGCATCCGCATCCGGCGACGACACGACTGCCACTACTGGACTCAGACTTCGGGCGATGCGTGACCGTGGATCCAGGTTAGGTCCCGCCATAAGAGCGGAATTTGGTTGGACGTCAACTCAAGGATCCAATCAACGCAAGAAGGCTTCAGCAATACATTATTTTCCAATACCAATACAGCAATCAAGTTTCCAATAAATAGACAAAAGTGGCTAGGCTCAAAACTCAAAATAACTGGTCTATGCAGTGTCAAGCTCTCATGCTACATCAGGGGTCCAGAGTGTCCAGGAATGAGCGCCATCCGGTAATGGATGACGCACGGCTCCCGGTCCCACTCCCGCTGGACGCTGCGCTCGTGGGTGTCCAGGCGCTTGCCGTGGACCCAGATGAGATGGACCACGTCAATGACGACGAGCGGGTGATGGTGCCCGACCCCAAGCTCGACGACCCTCTACTAATTCGAGTCATTCTGGCCTTCTCGAGTTTCTCCAGGCGGTTAGTGTCCGACAGCAGGCTCAAAACAGCCTGCCTCGCCGCCACTGTCGGTCGAGCCCCACGAGCGATGAGAAGCTCCACGATTCCGGTGTTAGGAATCATGGTCAGTTCACTGAAGGTACTGTCTTTTCCGCTGGGGTTGAGTAGTTGGACGACCCCGCCGGGTTTGTTCACCCACAAGTTCCCCCGGCCAGCCATATCCTGGACAGGGACAAGGGGATTCCCCTTCATGTCTACCACCTGAGCGGACCCCAACGCAAGCTCCACCGCAGACTTGAAAGTGTACTGAATGTCCCAGTTTCCCTCCTGAATGGTCCATCGCCACGTTGTTGTTGTCCATACCGCACGGCTCCTCGCCAATTTCCAGGAGATGGAGGCGTTGGGATTCGCGCCGGCATCCAATAAAAGTTCTACAATCTCCTTAGAGTCATGCAGAATCGCCAGCGCCAGCGCTGACTCCCCCAGAATGTCGCAGAATTTGGTCTCGCACGGTCCCATCCCTTGCTCTTGTTCTCCTTTGCCGAAGAGCTTCTTTACCGTCTTCGATCCCTCCCATACTGTGCATCCGAGAACCACGCGCTTGCGTGCGTTGGGATTGGCCCCGGATTTGAGGGCCAGTGCGACTTCGTCCAGGAGCCCTTCTTCCACGGCCATTATCAGGAGGGAGTCGGCGGGAGGTGCCGTGACGTGAAACGTGGTGTTTCCGGGCCCCGTCAAGTTTGCGTTGATGTACTGCATTGTCATGGGCACGTTGACGGATGTGACTGCGACGATATCGGAAGTGATAATTGTGCCCTTGTTTTACCTTTGACTGCATCTGTGCCCGCCACAGGTCACGACACCAGATCGCCCGACATACTCTGCATCTTTTAACGAGTGTTATTTTTACGCCAACATCAGCTGCAACTGCGATATTCCATTGATTTATAGCATTGCCAGTCGAGACTGTATCCCTTACCGCGACTACCGGCGGAGGTTGCTTTGGAGGGGACATCTTCGAGATTGAGTAATACCATTAGATTTAATTATTTGTCGTCATTTGATAATGTAGACGTCGCCACGGGCGCCGCATCCAAATCGGGAACAGGGGTAGGGTTTTGCCAAGTGTGGAGTCGACGAAAACACTTAGGGCGGTTCGCGGCAGGTAACGGGAGGCTGTTATAAGTTCGCTCCACTTGAACCTGCAAGCCAAGTCAGGCATCTTGACTTTCGATCCACTCGCCCTTCCAGAATGTCTGAGCAGTGGGATCCTCGCTTCGACGAGCGCTCGTTCAACAAGCTCAACGTGAGTGGTCGCTCAATCATATTTCAGGGATCACCCTCGAACCTTACCATTTTTGCTCGTACCAAATAAATATCATGCTGCGCACCAGGAGAAGGCGATGCCGCCATCGTGGACTGATGAGGAGGTGGGTCAATGCGAGACAGGTACCGCTCTCACCCCAGTTTCAGTGTTGAACCTGAACCCGGTGCCACTTCACAGGAGAAGAGGGTCGTACGCAGGCTGGACATATATTTGCTTCCATGGATGTGTGTGTGCTACACTTCGCTTTTGGTGGGTGGCGGCTGGATTGGCACAAGTCAGAAACTGACAGAACCTTCCCATCGCAGGTCGACAGAGGAAATATTAGCACTGGTACGACAAGTTCCATACTGCCACAAGACCATGCCCTCCCTAACTTGCAGGGCATTTCTCAATCAGCGTACATCATCAACCGGGAAACGCCGTCGCACACTATGGTAAACCAACTTGGGCTTACTGGCAGTCAGCCAAACTGGGCTATTTCTGGTGAGTGCACGGTGCAAACACCGTGCTAGCCTCTTGTAGTCATCTCACATTTCATTTCCCTCCTAAAGCTCTCTATTGTGAGTTGCGCTCCTGTCACCAGTCATGATTCCAGTCTAAGCTCATGAATTTTACGCAGTCGGATTCGTTCTATTCGAAATTCCAAGTGTCTGTTCACCGGACTGCTATATGTCTTGTGATCCAACAGATAATTTACTCCTCCTCTCTCCACAGAACCTTCTCATCACTAAATTCAACCCGTCTCGATGGATTGCTCGCATCATGACAAGCTGGGGTATCGCTGCGACATGCATGGCTGCCGTAAACAACTTCTCGAGTCTGGTTGCCGTTCGAGTTATTATTGGTATCATGGAAGCGGGTTTCGGGCCTGGAATGATGGTGGGTCACGAATGGCCTTCAGATTTTCTTGAACCGCTGAGCTAGATCTGACGTTCATGGTTTCCTCTACTGAAAGCTGTATCTCGCCTTTTGGTACAAGGTGGGTTTACATTATACCCATCCTTCAACGAATAGGCTCTTATAGGTGTTTGTTCCTGGCCTGTGTGACTACGCGTTTTCTGTCTATTGTTACCAAAAGAAATATCAAGGTACATTGACTCGCCACTTCTTCAAGTTGACTATATTAACTCATTGTTCTCGCAGTTTCCGGTCGATGGGCCACTATGTATGCAGGAGGCCTCCTCTTATCCAACTTCGGCATTTTGATTAGTTACGGTGTCGCGTTCATGTGAGTTTGCAAGGTGTTCGCCGAGTCCGGGACATAGAAGTAGACGCTAACACCATAAGTTTTAAGGGACGGCCGCGGAGGTCTTCCAGGATGGAGATGGTTGTTCATTATCGTAAGTCGATGTCGTCTTTCAGTCATGCCCTTCTCTTTCTAAATCTGCATTCACCCACAGGAGGGCGCAGCTTCTGTTCTCATCGGCATTGCGACCGCTTTTATCCTTCCGGTAAGTTCCATCACACCGCCAACACTGACTTGAAAACTCTGAGCCTCGCGCCGCCGCAACACAGGACTACCCTCAGACCTGCAAGTTCCTCAGTGATCGCGAGAAGGAGATCGTGATCGGGCGCCTTCCCCCCACGGGCCCGACGATGCACGCTAAGGACATGAAACTGGGCGAGATTCTCGACGCGTTCACGGACTGGACCATGTACGCCTTTGCGCTCTCCCTGGTCCTGCTCCTCACAACCGTGTCGGCGCTGTCGTCGTTCCAGCCCACGATTATCAACCAGATGGGCTTCGTGTCCACGACAGCGCAGTTGATGGGGATTGTGAGTGTCCGGGCGGTGGTTTTGGTGCGGTTTTTGCGTGTGCGTGACGAGAGCTTCGTTCCGTGCCTTCTAGCCTACATCGCTTGCCACAACTTTCTTTGTCGTGACGAGGTACGTATACGCTACACGTCCAAAGTCGCGCCTTGAACTCAACACTCACACACGTCGTTTCACTCTTCCACCTTGCCTCCACAGCAACTGGTCTTCCGACTACCAGCAAGAGAAAGCCATCCACGGGATCGTAGTCCTTATTCCCCCCATCATTGGGTACTTCCTCCTCGCCACAATACAACCGTCGCTGTCACCGGGTGGGCGGTACGGGCTCTTGTTCCTGCTTATGAGTTCTAGCTCTTGTGAGTTGAATGCTGTGGCACGGGTTTTCGTTTGTGTTTTGACGCAAGGGCTGTGCTCGTTTGAAGTCATTCCTCTTGTTTCCGGATTCGCAACCATCTCGACAAAGGGTGCCTCCAGAGCTGCCGTTCGGTCGGCCTTTACCCTGGCAATCGGAAATATCGGTGAGTGCCGGCGTCGTCCCTCACTTTCCACTCGCGGTGTATTGAATACGGCCGTCGCTCGAATGGATCACAATAGGGGCAGCTGCGGGTGCTCAAGTCTACCAAAGCGATGACGCGCCGCTTTACGTCCGCGGACATTTCATGTAAGCCGCATGCGCACCTGAACACATTTCCTCCCCCAACACTCATCATCCACCGCAATTTTTTCCCAGAAACGCCGGATTTGTCATTGGCGCCCTCGTCGTGTACCTCGTCACCGTCTGGATCGTGACAAAACGCGGAGAGTACACGGGTCCCAAGGCTAACCTGATGGTCATCGAGCACGGAGGGGTGGACTTGGGCGATAGCCAGTTCTTGTCGTTTGATCAGGTGGTACCGAAATCTTGAAGTAGCCAGATAGAAGGTTAAGGTTGGGTTTTGAGCGATAGTGGGGTGGGGTGGGGGGGGGGGCGCGAGGGGGAGCTTGCACGTGCATTGAATATCAGGAATATTTATGTTTTGATGAAGTATGCTCCTTCACTGTACACTGCAATTGCCTGAACAAGATAGACTTGTTTTGCCTTTCAATACTTTCAATACCCTGCCGCCAACATCGTTGCTCGTTCCTCCGTGACCTTTCTCGCCTCGGCTCCGAATATCTTGGACAGCTGCACACACCCGTCCAGCCCCAGATTCAGCAACGGTTCCAAGCTGTCTAGCGGCATTCGTTTCTCAGCCTGCATTGTGACGACGTTGCCAGACTTGGGTAGAGCCGCCACGACGACAATGGGGGAGTCGGAGGACTCCTCGAGAGAGTTCAAGTCAAGTAAGGGGATCGGCTGGTTCGGGTCGTTCGACTGCCCCGGTAGTATGATCCCCGCCGCCGGTGCTAGCCCGACAGTGACAGCGGCAATTTGATCGTGCATGGGAACCCCTGCGTCGATAAGCGCCAGGCTCGCGGCGTTCGTTGCGGCTGCGAGGTGCCCGCCGTCGGATTGGAGGACCTGCACGTGGATCGCGATTTCGGAGCGGGGGAATTGGGTGAGGAGGACGCAGGCTTCGAGGCTTTGGCGGAGTGTTGCGGCGGATTCGAGAACTCGTCTGGTGTGGGCAAACAGGTTGGCGGAATCGATGGTTGGTGTAGTTGTGATTGTTGGATTCAAGGTTGGCCAAGGCTTGCAGGCAAAACAGAGACGCACCTGTCTTTTTTGGACCTTTCACGGCGTTCCGAAGTACTGAAGGTCGCGAGATTGTAGTCTACCGATATGAATCCACGATCGTGGGATGCTAAAGCTCGTCGTCGAGGCTACACGAGGGCCATTTGGAAATCGATGCGGAAGAAGATGGCACCCAGAAGGTATTGAACACAGATTCAGTCGTATACCCTAGAACGACTCCCCGATTGCTCGAAAACAGACTTCTCTGGGTCCATAGACTGCCACCAGCACCTTTGTGTTCCCCTGCTCCACATACGCCGAGCCATCCGCATGCGAGACCACCGAGAGCGTGCAGTTGATCTTTCTTAGCTCGTTGGCGCGGCGTCCGTCGAGACGGAGTCCTTGAGGTTTCGTTTTATTGTTCGCGGAGTGAGGTGGATGGGGCGACGAGCGGGAGAGTGTGTGAGATTGGGAAGATGCCAGAGCGATGGCAAGAGTGCGACAGACCTTCGGGCGAGAGAAGTTCAAGTCGCGAGCCCATGGAGAGGAAGTGGGGAGTGGAGATCTGATCTGCCGTGAATTCATCCGATGAACACTCTTGCGCGTCCGCTACATACTTGCAAAGCGGAGATTACGTGGTGTGGCTGCAATCAGCGGAGCTGAAACGTATTGCAATGCAGAACCGGGCAAATAAAACAGCTCTGAAGCAGCTACCATACTGAAATTTCGAATTCGTGGTTCACCAGACAACCTGTCGAGCGCTCCCCCACGGAGGCCCTTTGCGCAGTTCTAAGGGATAGCTGTGAGTGGCTTCCTTGTAGACGGAGTGAGCGTTCCGCGGTGCGTCAGGTCGACGTAGTGGGAGGGCGTTGGTGTGGATGAAGTCGAAACGTGATTTTCGAGTGAGGAGGCGGACTGAACATTTCTCCACCCGATCTCCGGGTTCTGGCCCTTCCCGCATCAGTCAGATTCAGATCTTATTCTCATTCCGATGAATTACATACAGTACATAAATGAAATAACAATCCGCAACGAATGCTCATCTAAATGGGGAACTCGCCCAATTGCTGGGCGATTTCAAAGTCGCATGCAGTCGCCTTCTTCACATCCTCCACGGTCGTTCCCTCCGCGATTTCGACCAACTTCAAGTGCGGCGTTTCGTTAGCAGGGCGGACGACATCGAAAACACACTGCGAAGACATTGTGTGAGCAACAAGCATGAACGAGATGACATGTGAATCGACTCACCATGTCGGTAATGATACGGTCGACGCACTTCACGCCAGTCAGAGGCAGCGTGCACTTCTCGAGAATCTTGGGCTTGCCGTTCTTGGCGGTGTGCTCCATCGTGATGACGACCTTGGTCTTCTTCACTCCGTTCACGGGAGGAACTGCGACGAGGTCCATGGCACCGCCGGGCCCTTTCACCATCTTGTTGGGGATGATCCAGCTATAAAGTCGCGAGAGCCGTACTGGTCAGTTCCCATTTCAGAAAAGCGGAAAAGATCCGCTCACTCACTTTGCCAAGCTTCCGTCAGAAGATACCTCCATAGCACCAAGAATCGTAAGATCGATGTGGCCACTGGAGTTCCAAGACAGTGGTACCTTCAGTGATTGTTCCAGTGAGAATGGAGACAAGACTCACCCGCGAATCATGGCGAAACTCTCGTCACTTCCAAACAAGCTCGATCCTGGGACAAGAGTGACAGTCTCTTTACCAGCGTTGATGAGATCGGCGTCCTCTTGACCTGGCGTGGGGAACGGCCCAAGGCCCAGGATACCGTTCTCGGATTGGAGGAGAACGCGAATACCAGGCTCGATAAAGTTGGAGGCAAGCATGGGCATGCCGATACCGAGGTTGGCGCACATTCCGTCCTGGAGCGCAAGGAGACCATCAGTTTGCTCACATGACAGGTTATACGACACCTTCGGAATCACTCTTACTTTGAACTCTTTGGCGGCTCTACGGACAATAGCATGGCGCTTCCGCTCGGCTTGGTCCTGTCCCTCCCTTCCTTCTCTCGCGGCACCCTTCTTGGTAGAGCTCTTCACTCCGAGCACACCTCCCTTCCCGTCGCTCAGGGTGAGCCGTTCGATTCGCTTCTCGTACTTCGGGCCCAGAATAACGCGCTTGACGAAAACACCGGGGACGTGGATGTCAGCGGGTGGGATGGAGCCTGCGGGGACGATTTCCTCCACTTCGGCAATGGTGATGTTGGCGGCTCGGGCGGCGGCAGGGTTGAAGTTGCGAGCAGAGCCTCTGCCACATAAGACAGAATTTAGCAACTGGAAGTTCTTTCTCAGTGACTGGAAAACTCACTTGAAGACCAAGTTACCCAATTCGTCAGCCTTCCACGCTTTCACCAGGGCCCAGTCTCCCTTGATAGCCTTCTCCATAATGTAGTTGACACCGTCGAAAGACCGTTCTTCCCGAGGCTCGCTAAAATGTACAGGCTTGCCACTGTACTTGCCGTTGACTGCTGGTGCGTAGCGGATCGGTACTTTGCCATAGTGCATGTCCGTACCGTAAGCAGTGGGAGTGAAGAAGGCTGAAAACCGGCATCGATTAGAATGTGAAATATTTAGAGAAAATTGCGATCCTACACACCGGGAATTCCAGCTCCTCCGGCTCTGAGACGCTCTGCCAAGGTACCCTGGGGCGTCAACTCGACTTCAAGCTCTCCACTCAGGTACTGTCTCTCGAATTCAGCGTTTTCACCGACGTAACTGGCGATAGAAGCGAACATGATATGTGAGATTGGTTTTGACTCGCTCAAACATCCGGTGTCATGAGCTTCACCTGGCAATAATTCGCTTAATTTGTCGAGTCTGGAGAAGGAGACCAAGCCCACAGTCATCCACACTGAAAGTAGCGAAAGAAGTGATCCATCAGAATCTACCCGAATGGCACGTTCCTGTTGTTTACAAACTCACCCTGCGTTGTTGCTGACCACCGTAAGTCCGGTGACATCCTTCCGTTGAGTTAAAGCCTGAATCAGATTTTCTGGGATTCCACAAAGCCCGAAACCTCCAACGAGAAGTGTCTGGTTCGCACCGATATCGGCGACTGATGGAGGGTGACTGTTCATCTTGGCTCGAAGACAAGAAAACTTCAAGCAAACTCACCAGCAGCCTCGGCATTGGGGTACACCTTCGAGCTCGGCTTCGCTGCGGACGCCAGAAAGCGAACTCCAAAAACGACAGGGTTGAGGAATCGTCGACGAGATGAAGGGTTTCGGGCAGCGCCCGCAAGTCCAACAGAGACAAGTCCAGAGAGCATGCGAGGGGCCATGATGAGGAGTGGCGCAGTTAAGCGAGAGTCGGTCTGCTTTGTGACTGAGCGGCAGTAAGAAAGAAACGTCGGGAAGCAAATATGCCGTATTGCCGGACGCGGGGCAAACCACAGCAGCGGCGGGTAATCCGTCAGCCCCTGCGAAAGGCGGGGCGATGCCGTGACATTCATTGCGCAGGAATCAAACAGATTTGAACCTTCTTTTCAATCGTCATCCTACCCTTCATCCTGTCGCCTGTCTCCCTACATACCCCACGTCGTGAATAAATGCCGCCGTTCGATCTCATGACTGACTCGACGTCTTTAGAGGTCAAGAAACGCATCTAAACAAATAACTTGCAGAGATAAAGAAGCGCTGTCCCATTTCTGCTTCGCTTAGCAACGGAATATAACACGATAACAGTTGTCCTCGACTTATGTAATTCTGAAAACGAGGTATATAACATCGACGATGAAGCGATAATACACAGTCCGTAAGATGGCATCCAGTTCAGGGTGGTGAAAGGGGGATCACCCGTGTAGGTCATACATAATCGCAAAATAATACGTGACCGGCATCATACGAGGGGAATGCACACCCAAGTCCGTTTCCTGTACTGCACGTACTCCTCCCCGAAGAAACTGATAAGAGTGTCCTCCTCGTACTCTATCCGATCCTTGAAGAAGTGTCGCAACGCAATTGCAAACACGACTGCCGAAACTGGGTTGACCAGCATAATCTGGGTTCCTAACGCCCAGAAGAAGAACCCAGTGTAAGACGGATGTCGAAATTTGGCATAGATGCCAGTGGTAACGAGGACATGGTCCGCTTTCCGGACGTACTGGATGTGGTGGTTGAAGTTCGATCCCGCGGTGTACATAGCAAGCGTGCGGAGAGTTTGCCCAAAGGTTACCAGAACGAGTCCTGAGACGTTGACGCGTCATTTGTTTGTGGGAAAGGTAGTGCTTGCGACCTATACGAACCGAACCACGAAACGTAACCCCATCGGTTCCACGTTGCTCCAAACAGATATTGCTCCAAAGCGAATTCCACTATTCCCCCAAATACTGCTGCGGTGTATTCCTTCGAATGGTTTAGGAGGAAGGCTAGGAGGCAATTGCGAGTCATTCAATTTTCTCCAGCTGCTGCAACACCAGTTGACAGCTCGCACTTACAGTCGAGTGACACAGTTGCCCTGTTATACGCCGCCGTAGTTACATATTCCAACAAATGGAAAACACTCATGGCGAACATATAAGCTCCGAAAGGCGCGAATCCGTGCATATCCCATGGACGAGGCATACTGGCACACACGATCCACACAACCGTCATGATGCCCGCTCCTCCGACACAGCCAAGGAGGTATGAAATGAGGGCGACGTTCTCGGGAAGGTGGTCCCACGCGCCAGAGAGAATGGAGGTCGATTTACGGAAACGAAGTGGGGTTTTCATGGGTGTTCGAGAGGGCGGAGAGGAGACCGATAGGGGCGATGCGATATTCTCCACGCCCGGTCTCGATGGCCGAGAGGGAGTATGGTCCATCGTGTCGGTGTCCTCGAATCCAAGCCGTCGTCGAACTTTTTCGCTCACAACAGGGAACTCGTCTTCCCCGTCCACGCCACCATCTTCCAGAGCGCCTAGGCTCATCATATTGCCCCCTGCGCCCTTCGTGTGTTTCTTGCGCTCGGGTGGGGCAGAATCGGGGTGGCTTTGAGCGGTGAGTTTGGAACGAAAGCTCGCGGGGCCAGCGGAGGGGGTGACAGCGAATGCGGTGGTCGAGTCATCGTCGTCCTCTAAAGCATCAAGATCCTCTGGGCTCAGATTGACGAGGTTGGTCATAATGTTTTTCCACTTCTCTACAATAACTATTTAAACTAAACTAAACTAAAGAATACCTATCATTCATTTTTCGCCTATCTCTTCAACACAGCTTTTATTCTGGGCCTAGCTCCTACCGATTCCAAAGCTTCGTGAGTTCTGGGAACTGTTTCTCCTCCTCCTCGGTGCGCAGCGCAATCGGAGTTTCGTTCAGTGTTTGGAATGTGAAAATGTCGGCGATGATGTAGGGTCTTTCGCCATGGAACAGATTCGACTGGATGACATTTTCAACAGCCGACAAGATCTTGAAGCGACGCTCCTCATATCGGGTGAGATAAGACGTTGAGAATTTCCGTGCAATTGGGTAATAAAATTCAGAAGTGCAATGTGGAGTCTTTACCAAGTACTCAAACGATCGTGACTTGACGAGAAACGCTCACCCATAATTTCACTTGGACGGGGCCGCCAAAGGGACCCGCGTTCGCCATCGTCTCAGAGAGAAGTTGCAATGGGACGGCCGGAGAATTTGTTGTGCAGTTGGGCCACAGGACTGGGAAAGGGTTTGTCTGCCACAATTATCACATTATATTTCGACTTCTTCTGCAATAACAATCTAAAGTCTATGATGAAGATTTCTACCATTCATTTTTCGCATATCGCTCGAGGGCCGCTTTCACTCTGGGCCTAGATCCGACAGCTTTCCAAAGCTTCGTGAGTTCTGGGAATTGTTTCTCCTCCTCTTCGTTTCGGATAGCGATGGGATTCTCGTTCAGAGTTTGAAATGTGTAGAAGTCGGCGATTGTTATTTGTTCGCCGAGAATGTAGGGTCCTTCGCCGTGGAATGGGTTGGACTTTATGATATTTTCGAGAGCCGCCAAGACCTTGAAGCGGCGGCCGCCAGCCTCGTATCTGCAGAGTGTAGGTCAGTGAGAACCTCTAGAGGGTGTAATGAGAAAGTGCAACTCACTTTTCAGCAGTGCGCCGCTCCACCCTCCAATCTTGGTTGAGGTCGAGTAAGTTGTCCACGACCAGCGCTTTCTCAGGATCTTCGGTGGGGTAGTAGGAGGGATTGGCTTTTCTTGCGATATATCTGAGCGCTGCGAGGTGCTGTCCAATAACTTTGCCGTCGGGAAGGATAACAACTGGAAGAGTTCCAAAGTTTTGATGGAGACCTGATTATAAGGGAGAAATACGTTCTATAGATTGAATTCTGGGTGACCCGGGTCCGAAACAGACAAAATATGCTCACTCTCTATTACCGGCTTCACTTTTGTGGGCCATTCCTCGTGTGGTCCGACGTCTACGTTCTCGAAGGGTACATCCAAATCCGCGAGGAGGAGTCTGAGGTTGTTACCCCGGGAAATCGAGACCCGCTGCAGGTTCAGTTGGAGTCAGTCTTGAGTCTTTGATAGTACGGAACGATCGGGACGTGATTCTCACCCAGTACTTCACTTGGACGGGGCCGCCAAACGGATTCGTCGTTGCCATGACTTCGATGGTTGAGATGCTGGAGAAATCGCAAAGGAACGGCGAGGGAGTTCTTCACCCGCTTTATTGCGCCGGATTCATTATCTGCCGACATCGATCGGAGATTATTGCATAATAATCATGGTACATAAATGACGACGGTTTCAACGCTCGATTACACCATGAAAATGCAATTAGAATACATGTTTTGTTGGGGAATTTCTTGCCTTGATTAGAACAGAAAGTAGTGTGACTCATGTTGGTGAAAACTTTGATGCGGTTTCTCTTTTCACCGGCGAAACAATGGTCACCGAACCAACCACCATCGCTGCCACATTCGCCCCTGACCTTCTCTCAGATGCCACAGCTGATCGCTATCGACAGCTGTACGGGAGCGGGAAGCCCTACGAGCACACTGTGGTGTCAAACATTTTCAAAGAGGACATCCTCAAGGCCGCTCGAAAAGAGATGCTGGAGTCGGTCCAATTCACAGAAAAAGAGACAGATATCTACAAAGTGAACCAGACGGGGGACCTTGCGAATCTGGACGGGCTGCCGGAGGAAGAGAAGGCAAAGCTTCTAACCGTCCATCGAATCAGGGACGCACTGTACTCGAGCGAGTTCCGATCGTGGGTTTCGAAAGTCACTGGATGCGGGCCTCTCAGTGCCACCAAGAGGGACATGAGTGTCAATGTCTATACCCAGGGATGCCATTTGCTCAATCACGAGTGGGTGAAGATTGCAAGTGAAATGAAAGGATACGACAAGTGACTTCGGAAATCTACTCTCATCAGCGATGTTATCTCAACTCGGAAAGTCTCGTTTATTCTTTACATGCCGGACCCCGAGGAACCGTGGCAACCGGAGTGGGGTGGCAAGATCGAGCTTTACCCCGTGAAAACAAAGGCCACGCCCGATGACATACCGTCAGTGGCCCACCCTCCTCGTGAGTGATGTTTTTCATTGCTTCTTGGTCGAGCTGATTGTTGATACCTCACGCCTTGTCCGACGAAGTGTGGAACCACTTTGCCATGTTCACCGTCATACCTGGGTACTCTTTCCACGCTGTCGAAGAGGTTGTGGCACCTGGTCGCTCCCGTCTCAGTGTCCAAGGGTGGTTCCATCGACCTCAAGAAGGGGAAGAGGGGTACGACGTTGAAGTGGAGCGCATAGCAAACGAATTAGACAAGGAGATGAGCAGCTTGGCAAGCCTGGTGGGTCGACCATCCACGTTTAACTTTTTTGCAGCGTTCGGTCTCAACTTCATTTCAACGTCGTCTCAGTCTGCCAAACAGAACGTCAAGTCGTTCGATCCTTATCCAGCTTCTCTTGATCCCCCTCTCCCAGGCTCCCCACTCACCACAGCCGAGAAGACTTTCCTGGTCAACTTCATCAACCCCTCGTACCTCGTTCGTACCACCCAAGCCCAAGTCTCCTCATCCTTCTCTGACGCCTCACACGTCCTGCTTGCCGACATTCTCCGAAGAGACCTCGCTCAACTGATCGAGAAAGTTTTGAGGAGCGCTGATGGAAAAGATGGATTCACTTGGTGGGAAAAGGGGCAGGGTATGGAGGGCGTACAGATTCTTCCACATGCAGTTGCAACTGCACGAGCCGAAGACGACGACAAGGAACATGGCAAGTGGACCATCGCAGGACCACCACACCAGCAGCGGTATTGTACACTTACCGACAAAGTAACGCCCGCATCCGCCGGCGAAGCCCAATCTGTATCGATTCCCGACCCACTTCCGGAATCTCCTAGCGCGTTGCTGCACCTTCTTTCCGCTGTTCTCTTTCCCTCTTCAGCGTTCCGTCACCTCATCGCCAACCTTACCGGTCTCGTTCCGATCTCGGGTCGCCCAGCAGAAGCACGTCGGTTCAGACCTGGATTGGATTATACCCTTGCCAGGTCTGACGAGGACACGGTTCTAGACGTGACTCTGTGTCTGACTGCCGATGTAGCGAAGCCTTTCTTGGACGATCCAGCCAAGAAGAAGGGATTGCTTAAGGGCTTGGCGGCGAAGAAGCGCAAGGTGGACTCTGAATCTGGGTCAGCCGAGGGTGGAGCCAGCGGACTCACCAAGAAGCAGGCGAAGGATCTCGCCAAGAGGTGGGAGGCTGGTGAAGTAGGAGGCTGGGAGTGCTATATGGCGCCGCATGAAGGAGAGGAGGATCCTGCTGTTTACCGTAGTGCGGGATCCACCAAGGCTTCCGCCAAAACGGACTCGAAGGAGGAGGCCTCTTCCGCCGAACAATCAGTCGAGGTCTCCAAAGAGGACGAGGATGAGGAAATGTACGAAGACGTTGAAGAGGACTCGGAAGACGGGGAGGACGACGATAGCGGTGCGCTATTGAACCTAACCCCGAGCTTCAACACGCTCAGCATTGTTTTGCGCGACGGGGGTGTAATGCGGTTTGTAAAGTATGTGTCGGCGACCGCGGGAGGGTCCAGGTGGGATGTGATTGGCGAGTTTGAAGTTGGTGCAGTGGAGATGGAGTAGGATTAAGATGTGGACACGGAGCAGCTTGATTTCATTGGTTTTGTTTCACAATAAACGAGTCGCCAGATGAGTCGCATCACCAACAGTCGGTAACGGCTATCTCAAATTTAGTCAGCGACATCAATAAAGACAATAAGGTTTGCGTTGGTTTTGGAAACGCGACCATCATTTTGTTCTATAGGGGAAGTGGGTCGGAGTCTTACCGCGCGCTAGCCTTGGATCACCTTTGCCTGCGGCCGACTAAAAGACAGTTCAGTTCTTGCACTTAGCAGTTGATGGACAACCGTCTCAGGAATCGATTCCTGTGGCTTCGAAAGTAGGCAGAAAAGCTTGGGTGTATGTTCCTATGGATAAACTCACCGCGTGTTCAGCCATGCCTTTTCGATCTCACTCAGCGGTAAAAATGTGAAATACTTGAGGTACCGCTACACTTGTGAGTCTGGCGTGGGGCGGAAGAACTGTCGGTATTTCGACATCGTCACCTTCCCTCCAGGAATCGAACAGTCCCACTCTACATCTCACCTGGTAGAAATCGAAATGACTGACCATAGTGCTATCAAGCCATACGGCGTTGCCGGCACTCTTGCCGAACTTTTCGCCGGTGGCAGTTGTGACGAAGGGGAGCGTCACTCCCCAGGTTTCGTCCGTTTCGACACTCGGGGAAGAAGTGGAGTCTGAGGGTTTCGGGTGAGGTGAGGATAGTGCGCGTTTACGACGGATGAGTTCCACCCCGGCAACAATGTTGCCCCACTGGTGGTTGTGGAGGTTAGTTCGGAGACAGCAACACGGAATGAGGAAGCAAGCTGCATACCTGATCCGACCCTCCCATCTGCACTTTCACCTTGATGGGCTGCGCTTCCGGGTCGTCCCGCTCCAACCCCGCGGCATTCATAGAGTAGAAGTCGTATCTTTGGAGCAGCTGGTACGAGAACTCGGTGAAGTTTAGCCCCTCGGCCTGGTTCATGCGGGACGTGACGCTCTCGCGCGACAGCATAGTGCCTACACGCGCGTGTCGCCCAATGTCGCGCAAGAAGTCGAGAAAGGACATCTTGGAATGCCAGGAGTGGTTGTTGGCGATCGTGAGGGTCGGGAGGTCCTCGGGAGGTTCGCCACCGCGAGAAAGGTGTGTTAGGGGGGCGCACGCGCCGTACCCTTGCCGCACAATGTGCTGCATGCCAGTTGCTAGAAGGGATTGGAGCTGGTGCTCGATGCTGGCGGTGTTGAGCGCAAGTTGGGCGTGGTCGAGGAGGGGACGCTCGGTGGAGCGGCCAGATGGGTCTCCGAAGGACGCCGTGGCACTACCGAGCTGGTGGAATGACCATGAGTTTGTGAGGGAGGTAGGAGTTCGGCTGGGGCACTCCAAGGTGCGACTATGGAATGCCCGCATCGCCAGAAATGGAGCAGGTTTCCCACGTGCAGTGAGCATGCGGTTGGGTCAAAGCCGCAGTAGACGGGAATGTCTGAGGACTGTGCAGCAGATGAGATGGTTTCTATGTGGTTCGAGGACGCGCCACACTCACACCAATACTGGCGTTCGAAGAGGGCAGTGCGAAAGCGAGCGCTCGCTTGGTACTCCCTGAATCAAGCCTCGCTCCTTCATCAACGTTACAGGGTCACTGTACCGTTGAGAAACGGTGTCTTCCGATACATTCGAACTTTGCTTCTTGGATGCCGACACATGAAAGCAGCGTATCGCCATTCTGGATCGACCATTTACGTGTGGAAACGAACTCTCACACGAGGTGTGAGCATAAATGCTGATTCGCCGTCGATTTGTTCTCCATCGGAGCTCGTGCAGTCCATTCGTTTTCGCAGGCGATTGCACTGCCCAATACAGGACCGACGCGCCTTTCGTACGAGCATTGGCGCACACTGCTCCACGTGTCCATACGTTCATGGTCGCCCCGGCTCCGCCTGTCGCTTGAATCAATTTTTTGGTGTAGAAGTCCGTGACCACGGCAGGCAAATCTTTGAAGAATCACAACTCAGAAGTTTATGGAGACGTCCACCTTGCAAAGAATCCCGGGAACATCATTGACGATCGAACTCTACGAGGATCTTGAGGGTCGTCTTTTCCGGCCGCCAAGTGGGACCTCTGACGACGATCAAACAAAATTGGAGGCTCGAATTGCCGGGAAAGTGTGGGAGGCAGCTCCAGCATTGGCGGTGAGGGGTGAGCGTGGGGTTTTACCTGCAAATGATGTCCAAAGACGACTCGATTCCTCCCACTTTTCGTAGGATTACATCGTTTGGTGTCTGAACCACATAAATCATTCCGAGAACCCGTTTTCATCATATACAGTACATAATCACGAGCCTTTTCGAATCTTGGAGCTTGGTGCGGGAACTGGATACCTGGGACTAGCCATCGCAAAGCTGTTGGAGGATTTCCAAAATAGCCACACCTTGGGAACAGCCCCACGGAGGGACGTTGAAGTTGTTCTTACCGACCTAGATGCAGCAATCCCTCTTCTACAGCGGAATGTTGAGACAAATTTTCCGTCTGCGACCTTGGCCGGTGTCGACGTGCCCAGTACTGGAAAACTCACAGTACGAGCTGCTGCACTCGCATGGAGCTCAGTGATTCCAGCATGGTGCTCTTCTGAACGTTGGGATCTGGTAGTTGGATCTGACCTGGTGTACTGGCCTCATCTTCATGGCCCGTTGAAGGACACTCTTCTCGCCATTTCGTCAATCACCAACGCCAGTAGTCCAGGGGCCACCCCGCCCATTCTTCTTGCTTCAAAGCTGCGCTCTGCTACTAAGGAGGACGGATTCTTTGATGGACTTGGAGTACAGTTCTCACTCACTATGCCTCCAGAAGACTGGACTGCATATTGGGAACGGAGTGGGTACCGAGAAAGAGGAATCACGTTACTGGAGGCACGATGGAAGGGACCACAAACGACGGAGAAGCAGTTTGATGAGACTGTAGAAGGGTGGCGGATGATGCAGATCGAATTGTGACCCAATAAAAACATGCGAGGTGATTTGTAGACACGGACGGACTTAATCCCACGCAATGTGCACCAGAAACTACATATACGAGGACTAGGTGATTTTTGTAATACATGGGCGCAAAAAGGGACCAAATCTTCAAACAACAATTGATGGAGAAGAGATGTTTCGTTGGGAAGACCACAGCCGTCTTCCCTTCCCTCTCGAATGCCCCGCGCGCCCACCCGCCCCTTAAACGATGCGGCGGATGGACTCGGTTCAGACCCCCGCTCGGGGGACGACAACCCATCCAACGTGCTCTCGATCCTGATCGCCACCGACAACCATCTCGGGTACCTCGAGAAAGACCCCGTGCGGGCGAATGATTCGTTCAGGGCGTTCGAAGAGGTGCTGCAACTGGCGAAAATCCACGATGTAGGCGTGTTTTCGTTGTTTCGGAAAGAATCAAGACGAAATCGTTTGCCCATTCCAAAACCAGGTGGACTTTGTCCTTCTCGGAGGGGATTTGTTCCACGAGAACAAACCATCACGAAATGCACTGTACACTGCGATGTCGTTGCTCAGGAAGTACTGTATGGGTGATAAGCCGTGCAGGCTTGAGTTCTTGTCGGACCAGTCAGTCAACTTTCCAGGACGGTGAGTCAGCAATTGAAGGGGCTGTTGGGAATGGCAACACTCGAGTGCTCAGCTGTCCGCCCCGGTTGTTCTTCCTCCGATTACACTGTTGTGACCCGGTTTTGCTGCCGCCAGACATTTCTCGATCGTCAACTTCCAAGACCCGAATCTGAACATCTCCGTTCCCATTTTCTCAATCCACGGTAACCATGACGACCCATTCGGGGACGGCAACCTTGCCGCGCTGGACGTGCTCTCTGTCGCTGGTTTGGTCAACTACTTTGGGCGCGCGGACGACGTCGAGAACATCACTGTCACGCCCCTGCTCATGCGCAAGGGAACAACTCAGGTCGCTGTGTACGGGATTGGAAACGTCAGGGATGAGAGGCTGTACAGGACGTTCGTGACCGGTGGAGTCAAGATGTTGCGACCGAGGAATAACCCTGACGATTGGTTCAACTTGTTCGTGCTGCATCAGAATCGGTAAGTTGGTATGCTTTCTGAAAGGAATTCTTGCTTTGAACCGACGGCCAATAAGGGCGACGCACACTGCCAAAGGACACGTAGCCCCACACTTCATCGACCCTTTCATCCATTTGGTCCTCTGGGGTCACGAACACGAGTGTCGGGTAGACCCTGAACAGCAAGAGTCTGGGTTTTTTGTAACCCAGCCGGGAAGCTCCGTGGCGACGAGTTTGTGTGAAGGCGAAGCGGTGTCCAAGTGAGCTCCTACCGAAGTCCCTCTCCTGCTAGCTCAATATTACATATCACCTGGTGGAAAGACATGTCGCCCTGCTGAAGATATCGGGCTCCTCGACGTTCCACCTCACACCCATCCGCCTCAAATCCGTCCGCCCATTCGTCATGAATGAAATTATCCTTGGCGAAGTGGACGAAATCGTAATGGCGAAGCCGAGTGCCGTAAAAGCTAAAGTGCAGGACGTGCTAGAGGCTAAGGTATTTGAATTCGCTCATTGTTTTGAGGTGATGAGGGTACTCAACGGGAACCGACTGTATAAAATTTTTTAGATCGAGGAACTCATCGACCAGGCGAAAGGCGAATGGGACGAATTGCACTCAGACGAAACTGAACCACCTGAATGTCCTTTACCCCTCATACGACTAAGGGTATTGTGTTAGGATCTGTTTGGGTGCTCAGTACTGTTTCCTTGACCGCCTACCGTTTCCCGACCTCAAGGTTGAATATTCTTCCCTCGCATCTCAGAACGACAAAGCGGGCAAATTCTCTGCATTTAACCCCCAACGTTTTGGCGCGCGGTTTGTGGACCGCGTTGCCAATCCGAAAGACGTTTTGCAATTCTATAGGAAAAAGCAGCAGGCGAAGAAAACCAATGGTCAAGGTGAGTTTTGTCGCCGAAACATTAGTTGCACACTTTGTTTCTGAGACATCCTATATATCGGCCGCAGCTTCTAGGGTTAACGCGCCCGCACCATTCCTTCCCGACGCCTTGGACGCCGTTTCAATCGAGAATATAGTACTAGAACACCTCAAGACCTCGGCGCAGCTGACTATCCTTCCCGAGAACGAGCTCTCCGACGCAGTGCGAGCCATGGTAGAGAAGGACGACAGATCAGTCATCAAGGAGTTCGTAGAGCAGAGCTTGCAGCGGACGCGGGAAAAGATGAGAGATCAGCAAGCGGCGGAGGAGGAGGATGTCGAACTTGCAGCGAAGAAGGAGAAGGAGAGGTACGCGGAGGAGTACAGCAAGAAAGATAAATCGCAGCGAATACGAGGGAAAGCGCGGGAACGTCCTGCTGGTGTGAGTAGTCTTGATTACGATGATGTGCCATAAATGAGTGACCCTTGGGTTTCACAGAGGGACGATGACGGGGACGACGACGGAGGCGAGGGTCACCGTGGCCAAGACGAGGAGGATGATGAAGAGGATGAGGAGCAAACGAAGCCCAAACGTGGACCTGGATCTCGCGGTGGACGGGGTGCCGGTACCACAGCTCGTGGGCGAGGCTCTCGGGGAGGCGCTCGTGGCGGACGGGGTGCAAGTACAGCAGCTGCCCCGAAAACTAAGAGCCGCAAGAAAGCCGTCATCAGCGACGACGATGAGGACGAAGAAATGGAGGACATTCCACGCCGAAATCATCGTGATGTGGACGAGGACGATGATTTGAGGTTAATGTTGGAGTTGGACGACGAGGAGGAGGCGCCGAAGCCGGTTAAGGCTCCGCCGACAACTGCGAAGAGGGGAAACTTTGCCTTTGGTGGATCGAATATTGGGCAGCCTATGGCAGCCCCGCCGAAGTTGACGAAGCCCCCAGCAACTGTAGTCAACAACGCAAGTACTTCGACGACAAAAGCTGCACCGGCGGCCTCGGGATCCAAAAGAGCGTTACCGTGAGCTCATGTCAGATGTTTTTTTTGTGAACCACACTCATGCTAAACTCGCTGGGCTGGACGCAGATCGTCTTGGTCACAGCCGAGTTTCAAAAGGCCAGCTGCTGGGGCCACCAAGAAACCTTCCCTTGGGGACGGACTTCGTCAATCCTCTGTCCTTCAATTCACGCAACGTTCTCAAGCTTCCGCGGTCATTGATTTGGTGCGTGATACTATTAAAAGGTGACTGGTTTTTAAGACGTGTTTGATAGTGGAGTTCGATTCATTTTAGGATGACGATTGAGCCCCGCGTTATGGTGGTGCGGACTTCCACGAACACAGCGTTCAATACCCAGATGTAGCTCTACATACGTGTAAATATGCTTGTTGGTGATAACAATACCGCAGTGTATCAACCGTTACAAGCGTAAAAAGCTCCCCAACAAGTGAACAAAACATATTCCAAACAATTCAGCAAAATCACAATGTCCCTCGACAGTTCGTGCAGTATGTCCCCTCCACATACTCCTCCCACCACCTGACCCATCATATCCGCATCCGACTTACGTACGTGTCCCCATCGTCAACATGGTTGCGCGCGCGGTAAAGTATAATCCACACCGCCATATCCAGACCCCGCCGACCCCCACGAATCCATTGACGCCACAGACTCCCGAGGTGATAAGTACTGGGGCACCTTATAGGACCCAAAATCGCCGAGCCACGCGTTAGGGGGCGAGGTGGGGGTATAAACGAGCGACGAGCCAAAGAAGGGCGGTGGTGGTGTATCGCGGCGTGTGAGTGTTTGGGGAGGTGGAGGTCGTGGGTTGCGGTCGAGGGAGTCCGGTGGGGAGGGGGGAAGGGCAAGGCCGGCACCGGCTTCGGAAGATGTAGAACGCCGGTGGAAGGATGCCATTCGAAGTAGGCGCCGCGCCTGACCTCCAATGCCGACTCCTTCGTCCGCGACATGTAAACTGGCAATGTTGCTCGTACTGCTCGGGACGGGCGATGTCGGAGGGCCCCCGAAGACGGGCACACGTGGACTCGTGAGCCGGGCGAGTGTTTGCGTACCCCACGCCATACTGAATCTCTCACTGGCATTAGTCATGCTGGTTGGAGACGCAACCCCGAGGGCAGGCGAGGGCAGGAACCAACCCTCGAGCGTGCCCCGACTGTCCCGTGTCCGAGTCGATTTGAGTGAAGGCGATTGTAAGTGCATCCGCCGAACAAGGTCTGGGTCAAGCGCGGGGCCGGATATGTAGGGCATTCCTTTGCCTTTGCCGGGCGTCATGCTCATCTCGGACGAGGGAAGGTGGTGGAACGCACGCCCGTTGATTCGGCGGCGCTGGATCCAGCATATGCAGAGGATCAGCAGAGTAAGTGCGAAGAGAATTGCGAAGACAATACCGAGGATTGTCGGGATGTTTGCCGGTGGTGGCGGTGGCGCAGTTGGTGCAACAGCAGCCCCCGAGTTTGGTGGCGGTTGGAGGACGGGGCTGGTGATGGTGCCAGATGTTGTGATAGCAGCGGTGGCAAATTTTGCACTGTGGAGAGCTGGGTCGTCTGTGAATGGCACTGGAAGAGTTGTGAGACCGTTGGCGGAGAAGGCGGGGTAGTAGAACGTGGTGGTGGTGGGAGATTCTGGTCCTGGTGCAGGTGGTGGGGCCACTTGGGGTGGTGATGTGGCAGTGTTTGAAGGTGGCGGAGATGGAGGTGGATTGGGTGGTGAAACAGCCGGTGCAGGAGGAGGCGGAGGCGGCGACGTTGGGGGAGGAGCAGCTGGCGGCGATCGTGGTGGAGATGGAGGGGGAGGGGGAGGACTGCAAAAATATGTGAGCTGTTTGGTTGCTGCAACAATGTGTGACATGAAAATAAACTCACGGAGTCGGTGGTGGAGGCGGACTAGTCGGGGGAGCAGCAGGCGGCGGTGCTAATTGGGGACTATCGCATGAGCGACAACCACCATACACAACACCACATATGCATACTCACGCGGGGGCGTGGGGTTCCCAATTTGAAAACTGGAGTAGAAACATCCTAGTGCCGTGCACTGGACGTTGAACCCTGGCAACTGCGCGCAGTCCGCTGCCGTTGTGCATGCTGCATGCAAGAAAATACGCAGGAAGTGTCACACATGGGTAGTTTAGGTTTTGCGGCAGGTGAACGAGGGCCGGTGGCTGATGTCTTACCTTGCGCGCCATCAAGGGTGGACAGCACAAGAGGGAGGAGAAGCGCGAGGAGATGGAATTGCGAGTCTTTCGATGTTGCGTTGGAGAGGGCAGCCATGTCAACCTCGGCGCTTCAGTGATCGGCCGGAACAAAAGAAAAGACCTACATCCACGCAGCCCGGTGCCCCGGAAAAGACTCATTTTTCAGCCTGTTTCCACGAGCGCCCGTCCACGATCGCGTCTCGATGTTGGATCGAGAACGATTGCGTCGAAAGTCTCGGGTAAGGGGTTCGGAGATGTGTATCGCGATGGGGTGGCGCCTCGAGCCGCACGCCTCCTCCGGGAACAGTTGAAACCCACCATAATGGTAGTCAAAAATCTGAATCACTGAGTTTCGAAAAAGGAGTAACATCTGTGTATATGGCGGATTTGGTCCTTTGATCACGTAGTGCGTTGGCTTGGGTGTGGTGAGTCCCGTCAATGTATGTATACATACAGCATATACACGTTGGAATGGCTTCGGCGCGGTCAAGCCCTATCCAGGTATGCATATAAATTAATTACGAGAATGCGAGGCTACGGACGAAATTGTGATGTTGAGTCGCTTGTGCTTGTGCAGGCAAAGTGCTGGTTTCCATAAAACTGGGGGACTACCGCACTGCTTCGAAGCCGAATGTCCGGAACAATCCGATTATTCGTGTAAGATTCATTCAGTTGAATCAAAGAGACAAGAAAGTCAAAAAAGAATTCCCGAAGTGTTCCCGCTCAATGCGGCGTCCCTGATCATCAACGGACAGAGAGAGGAGCGATGAGGAGATTTGCAAAGAAGTGGAGAACTCTAATGCGCGCGCTACCAGATCATGCGCATTTTGTTATGTATGCATCGTAGGTATTGCTGTTGGTGTACACTTCCAGAACCAAAAATTGAGTTCTGCAAAATTCCGTCTCTCCCGTACATCATATCGACCTCACCACCGCCTCCCCCGTCCCGCACCAGACCCACCCAGTATCTCCTCATCACTCCTCGCGCCCTCCCCATCCCCGCCATACGTGAACCCCACATCATGTTCCTCCGCCACTCCCCACGGTGCTCCTGCCCGCACCGTACTTGAAGACGTGAGCGACCCAAGCGACCGCACCGACCCGAGCGACTCCGAGGTCTCGGACCCTGTACCTGTTCCTGTTCTTGAGGGAACAACGAACGCCCCAAAGTCGCCTGATCGGGTACGTGCACGGGGGGGCGTGGAGGCGAACGTGTCGGCGTGGGCGTCTGGGTCGGGTGAAGGACCGAGGAATGGAAGAGGTGGTGTGTCGAGCCGGGTGAGTGTGAGGGGTGAGCGCATTCCGGACCCGGGGGTGCGCAGAGGGGATGTAAGAGACGACGGGCCTGCACTGGCTGCTGCTCCTGCTCCTGCACTTGCTCCTGCGCCTGCTCCTGCCCCAGGGCCTGCTCCCACGCCGCCGCCGCCCCCTGAACTCGGCGCACGCGCAAGCTCCGCACCCGACGGGGCAGCATAAAACCTCACCGAGGGCCTGGCACCACCTTCGTTCAGGGACCCGGACCGGCGCATCGCTGATGTCAGTGGGGCAGCTTGGGACCGGGACGAATTCAGCGACCCGGCTCTGTTGAGTTGGGGACTGCCACTGCCACCGCCACCACCGCTGCCCCCACTGCCCCCACTGTTCCTCTTGCTTGCGCTTCCACTCGCAGAACTCGCGACGTAGACCGGCGAAGGAACGCACCACCCTTCAAGACTCGTCGCGCTGTACCGGGTTGTCTGGAGGGGTGGAGACGGGGAGGGCGTGGATTGGCTCATGGTGCGGAGGTCGGGAAGCGCCGGGGGGGTGTGCGCAGGGGCGTGGGTGGGGGTTGACGAGGAAGAGGAGGTCATGGGAAGGGGAACGGGATAGATTTGCACCCCGGACGACGAGGTAAACAAGATATCCGGAGTCGGGAGACGCGCGGTCACGGATGTGGACGTGCTTGTACCGTGGGGGTAGAAGGATTGGGAGCGAGAGAGAACGGGTGATACGGACCTGGATACTCTTGCTGGTTCTGCTCCTGCTCCCGTGGCACCTTCAGGCGCCGTCGAGGAGGAAGCGGTGGCAGACCCGGCCGCGAGGGCGAGCACGGGCGGCGCGCCCACCCAAGGTCCTGATATCGTCGCCTTCACGTCCTCCGCCTTGCTCTTGCGCGGGGCCGTTGACATCTCGGGAGACGAGGGCAAGTGCCCCCACGGCCCACCTCGTTTGTTGTCACTACGCCGGATCCACCGCGCCCCCAGGACGAATAAAAAAGTGACGAGCAGGATGGCGAGGATGGAGACGAGGATTGCGGGGAGGGGTGAGGAGCCGTCGGAAGGGGAGGCGGTTGATGGTGGTGGGGGTGGGGTGGTGCCATTGCCACCACTGATTGGGAGTGTGGCTGTAAGAGGGGTGGAAGTGGAGGGTGCGAAGTTGGCGCTTAAGACGGGGTCGATTGTGGATGGTAGTGTGGCGGTGAGGCCGTTTGCGGAGAGTGTGGGTAGGCCGGATTGGGTGGGGGTGGGTTTTGGAGTGGTGAATGAGGCAGAGGCAGTGGTGCCGGTGGGAGGGGGAGGCGGTTTGGGGGGTGATAATGAAGGAGGTGATGAGGGAGGTGTGGGTGGAGGTGGAGGTGGTGATGAGGGAGGTGGGGGAGGTGTTGGAGGAGGTGGAGGACTGCGAGGGTTTACGTGACAGTAACAGTGAAACACCAGAACTCGGTGTTCATGAGTCGATCAACTCACGGTGGTGGTGGAGGCGGCGGCGGCGGTGGGGGAGGCGGGGGAGGTGGGGGACTTTTACGTTTTCGAAGTTGGAGGAGTCATGTGAGCTAATTGTAAGGGTGACACCAAAGCGTCACACAGCAACTCACGGTGGTGGCGGTGGTGCGCGAGGAGGAGGAGGCGGAGGAGGAGGAGGAGGACTGCAAAGTCATCGGTATACATGAGGTTGATATTCGAAATGTTTACTCATCATCAATGACTTACTGTGGTGGTGGAGACGGAGACGACCCAAGCGGCGGCGCTAGTTGTACCACACGCTATATCAGCAACGAACATTGCAGCAGCACGCGATTGTAAACTCACCCGGTACTGGAACCCCTCCAACCTGAAAACTCGTGTATAGACATCCAAGCGACGTGCACTGGACGTCGTACCCGGGCAGCGGAGTGCAGTCTGCGACCGTTCTGCATGCTGCGTGGTGATGGGGTGACGGGGTGATGGGGTGACAGGGTGAGTGTCAAGCGGATGTGTGCAGTGTGGCGGGATGAGGGTGCGGTGGCTGTGCACGTACCGGCGTGTGCACCGCGCAGGGAGAAGAGGAGGAGGAGCGGGATAAGGACGAGTGCAGGGACTGCGGTGTGGTGGTGGAGTGTAAGTGGGTTGTTGGTGGGGTACACGGGCGCACTCTCCCTCAGCAACGATCCTCGCCCACCGCGCCAGTCCTCTTCCGCCGGACACCGCTCCCACCGCGCACACTCACGCACACCGCCGTCTCGTCGCCGTTTCATCACCGATCCTGTTTTCACGCAAATCTCCGCGGAGGATTGGTGTTGAGTTTGGGAGAGGGATGGTGCCTCTGGCCGGTCCCTAAGGACGCTCGCGTTGAGCACTGATGGAGCAAAATTACAAGCCCAGAATGGTAAGAGTGACGCGACGGAAGCAGTGGAATGGTGACTATTCAGTGCGTGGCCTTTGATCCCGATATTCCGTGACTTGCGTTCTATTCATTCCTTTCCGCGACTTTCACAAGTTCGTCTCACACTGCCACTGCCTTCTCCAAATGAGCAAAAAATGGACATTGTTCGAATTTCACACACACTATTACAAGAAAGCACCTCGCCATCCACCACACGAGCATACTTACCACACAACATCCCGTTTCGTATTCCATTAGTCCAACTTGGACCCACCAGGACCCGCCCTCCTCCCCACCGTCCCCTGTACACAGTCCTGGCCCCCGCCAGCGACGTGTCCAGTCGGGGGAGTGGGGGGGTGTAGATCCGTGCCAGGGGCGGCGGCGGCGGTAGTGATGGTGGTGGCTGCGGTGGTGGTGCGGTGGGAAGAATGGAGGCGGTGGGAAGTATGGAGGAAGTGGAATGGAAGTGGGGAGGCGGTGGTGGTGGTGGTGTCCAGAGCTTGTGAGGGACGTTGAACGGTGAAGCGTGCACCCGGGACCTTGCACTTGCAGGATCCTTGCGACTCCCTCGTTGAGGGAGTTCCCGCGGTTAACACTTGACCCGGTCCCGGTCCCGGTAGAGGTCCTAGTCCCGCTCGAAGACATGCTGCGCGCGAGCCCTGCACCTGCACCTGTCACGCCTGCCATAGACTGACTGTTTCCCGTCTGAGACCGACTGCCAGAGCTCGCCACGAACACAGGCGAGGGCACGCGCCACCCCTCGATCGACTCCGCGCCACTATTCCGTGCAAGTGCACGCTGGGTTTGCGGTGGGGGCCGCGAGGTTGTCTGGAAAGGCGTGGAGGTAGTGGCAGGAGACACAGGCGACGAAGGGAACGCCACCAACTGCGCGCCCGACGAGGAAAAGATGACGTATGGATCCGCAATGCCCGAGCCGCGGTGGCTTAGGGTGAGCGCGCTTTCTGGTCTTGGTGATCCCACTCCCGCTTACGCTCCCACTTCTATTCAGGCTCCTGCCGTTCATGCCGTTCCCGCTGCCAGCGCCAGTGCCGGTGCCAGAATGGGAAGAGGGTGAATGCCCCAACCCGAGCACGAGCAACGGAGGCGCACCGAGGTACGGGCCCGAGATTAGGGGAAGGGGCGGTTTGGGTGATGTCGAAGTGGACATGGATATTGAGGGAAGGTGGTGGACTATGACGTTTCGAATGATGCTTCTAACAAGGGCAGCGCGTGGATTGCAATTACACTTACAGTGGCGGTGGAGGAGGTGGAGGAGGAGGAGCAGGTGGTGGTGGTGGACTGGGGAGTTCTCGTATTGGATCAGCATTTGGATGGTCAACAAGCATCCAACTTTTGCAACTCACGGCGGTGGTGGCGGCGGCGGTGGACGTGCTGGTGGCGCTGGTTTTGTAAACGTGTCATTAATTACAAACACCTCGCCAATGTTAACAATCCTCGTCCACTCACGCGGTACTGGAACCCCACCAAATTGTGTACACGCACCCCAGCGACGTGCACTGGACGTCGTACCCGGGCAGCGGGTTGCAGTCTGCGACGGTCGTGCATGCTGCGTGTATGTATGCGTTGGGGGAGGGGGGTGATGTGTCAGAAATGGAAATGCAAATGAGGTTGGATATGGTGTGGTGCGGTGTGGGGGAAGAGTAATGAACCCACCTGCGTCTGCACTGGGGGAGAGAATGACGAGGTGGAGCAAAAGTGGGGCGAGGGCCAGTGGCGGGTCTGCGAGGTCGGTTTGTACGTTGTGAGACAAGGATTCCGAATTAGGTTTTTGTGGAATCTCATCAAAAACGCGATATCGACGGCAAAGCTCTGAGCCCATACACTCACGCGCACCACCTCGTCGTCGGCGCTCCACCCTCGAAGCGTGCCTTGATATACGAGATCGCCGAAGTCTCGCTGGGGCCCACTAATTCATGCGGATGGCCGATTCCACATTTTACATTGCTATCGATGTCGCCACCGCGTCCATCCGCGCGACCGTCTCCTCTTTCTATGTACCTTCTGTCTTGGCTACCTCCTGGAACCTGTCCAATCAACAAACTTTCACCGACCACAGCTTCTCCACGCACTTCTCCTATCTGCCATCTGTCCTTAACTCACGCTTACCCCGTCGATTTCAAGGCAAGGAAGGAGGGTTGATCGTGCAACCGCACCCCACAGCACAGGAACCGTCGGTACCTTTCCCGTGTCAAAGATGATTTTCGGGCACGGCACATCCAACTCACATCAACCACTCTATGGCTCTTTCGTAAGGGCTAATGTATAGCATACCTGTTCTTGCACCTGTGGACGGTATGTGACAGGGGAGCGGTGGAATTTGATGCCAGACACTCGTCTCTGGTGATAGCCGTGGACGCACTTCGCGGTGCAGAACAATATTTACCGCCTTAGTATGCGCCATTATTCCCCATCAATGAAATCAGCAGTTTGCCTCGGACCTGGCAGTACTGCTCCGGGGTAAATCATTTGATACGGCGAATTCAGGCTTGCGTACACCGAGTAAATACGCCACATCGAACACCGTTTGGTAAGCACGGCGATTAGTAAATTCGCGTTCGGTTCACTATAAAATATGCACTCACTTTCAATCTGAATCTTACATCCCCAATCAATCCTTGCGGGTTCCAAATCAATTCATCACCCATTCATTGGTACATCTCAACAAATAGAATCATGGAAGAAACGGAATCCACTCTCAACATGCCTGCGAAGGAGGACGTGCCCACTGCCGAACTCGCCAAATTCGCCACCACCGATGACACTGTCCCCGTGTCCGACGATGCTCGCGCTGGTCCCCAGTACACCCCCAGCGCATTCTTTCTTCTCTTCGTCGGGTGAGCTTCATGGATTTCAGCGTTTTACTTCCAGGAATGTGCACTCACTCGTTACGTAATCGCCCACCGCAGTCTCGCTCTCGCGGTATTCCTCGCTGCACTGGATCAGACAATCCTCTCCGTTGCAATCCCGTCAATCGTCACAGACTTCCAAACGTTCAGCGGTCTCTCATGGTACATTGCGTCGCCGAATGTGAACATCGCCTCACATCACATCTCTGACACCGCCGGTCCCATTCTCCCCAGGATTTTCACCGCATACCTCCTGACCGCGACAGCATTCATTCCCACGTATGGCAAAGCCGCTGACGTCTTCGGGCGCAAATCTGTCATCATCGTGGCCATCGTCATATTCGAGGTCGGCTCCGCTGTTTGTGGAGCCGCGCCTAACATGACCACACTCATCGTGGGAAGGGCCAGTACGTGGCACTCGTTCATGAATTTATATTTTCGATCGTCTCACCGTGTCGCCTTGTCTTTAAACACAAAGTCGCCGGCCTGGGCGGTGGTGGCATCTTCTCGCTTGTCATTGTTATCATCTCGTGAGTCTCACATGAAACCGTTCAACCGCTCTTACTTCTTCCTACCCATCTCAGTGATATTGTCCCCATTGCAAAGCGACCGATGTACCAGGGTGTCATCGGAGGTTCGTCCTCTTCAACTCGCTGTGTTCGCCCAAGTACAAACCCGATTCTTCCCCTCCAGCTGTCTTTGGGCTTGCTTCAGTTGCTGGTCCTCTCATGGGTGGTGCCTTTACGTGAGTGAATCTCCCCGTCATAGAACCTCTTGCCCCAAAATCTCACAACTTTCCAACACACCAGTGACCGCATCTCATGGCGTTGGTGCTTCTACATCAACCTTCCCATCGGCGCGCTCACCCTTGTCGCCGTCGTGTTCCTCCTCCAGCTTCCTGTAAGCCTCAGTACTTGGT
>KQ965851.1:44341-68306 GCA_001574975.1 Gonapodya prolifera JEL478
GCTGGTGCCTTGCCTTACGCCGGCTCCATCTTCTTTCTAGGTCGGTTCGGGAGATTTGAAAGCCCAAGCGAAAAAGCTCGATGTCTTGGGAACAGCGCTTCTTGTTCTGGGGATCGTCTTTGTCTTGATCGCGCTCAGCATGGGCGGTACGGAGTACNCCTGGAACTCGGGCTTCGTCATTGGCTTCCTGATCGCCGGCAGTGAGTGTTTCTGGCTCTTTTGCCCAGCTTTCTTTTTAAGCGCNTGTACCAATGTCTCGTCCCGCTCTAGTTGTCGTTCTCGGCCTCTTCCTTCTNGTGGAGGCCCGCTTTGCCGTGGAACCCGTCATTCCCCTATCCCTATTCCGTAACCGTTTCGTCGCCGCCGTGTTCTACTGCGCCTTCTTCAACGGCATGAGCTTCTTTTCCNTGCTCAGCTACACCCCGACCTTCTTCCAGGTCGTCAACGGCGACACCCCCGTGCAGGCGGGAATCGACACTCTGCCGCTCATTTTGGGCCTGGTAGTTTTTTCGATTATCGCAGGCGTCGTGATCACCGCTACCGGGTACTACCACCCAATTCTATACGTCGGCGCGGTGATGGAGATTGTCGGTGGGGGGCTGTTGTACACCTTGAATGAGCACTCGTCGACAGGACAGAAGGTCGGTTACCTCATTATCGTTGGTGGAGGTGCGTGGCCTTGGAGCATGATGTTCGTTTGAAACCCCCACAAACGAATCGGCTCCTTTCTATTGTTCAGGGCTCGGTCTCAGCTGGCAAGGAATCTTGATTGCCGCACAAGCCGCCACCACAGCAGATCAACTTTCGGTACGTACCCATTGCGTCCGTGGTCCTTCCCATCCTTTTTTAACCCTAACGGCATCTAGCTGGTGACGGCCAACGTGAACTTCTGGCAACAAATAGGCTTTGTGCTCGGCGTTGCCATCAACTCTTCGGTTTTCTCGAACGAGCTCACACGCAGTCTCGCCGAGCTCGCGCCAGGCGCCAGCGTTGAGTTTGTTAAGAACTCACCCTCGGCGCTGCGTCATGCCCCTGTGGATCTCATTCCGCCCGAGCAGCTCGATGGCGTGATTCATTCCTACGTGCAGGGCCTCTCGAAAATCTTTCTGCTGGTGGTTCCGTTTGCGGGCTTGTATTTGATTGGTACCTTTTTCGTGAAGCGCGCCAAGTTACCAAAGGGGACTGAGATTGCCATGGCGTCATAAGCATTCATCCACAGAGTAGATTGGCCACAAGCACATATTTTCTGTCTTTGCATTATAAGTTTTTGTCGATCATAACGCAACAATAAACTCCCCTTGAAATATGCAAATACGCCTGCTTTGGCCCACTAAGCCGACGGCTAATTCCCCATTCTTCATTGGCGTCGATGTGGGCACCGCGTCCGTTCGCGCGGCTGTCGTCTCCGAAACTGGCCACATCGTGTCTTCCTCCACGCAAACGATCCGCATCTTCAACCCGCAGCCTGACTTCTTGCAACAAAGCTCGCGCGACATATGGACGCAAACGTGCGTCGCTGTGCGCACCGGCGTGCCCACCGGCCCCGACGGGCAGCGAGAAACGGATCCGGACTGGCAGGAGCAAGATGTCGTGATGTGGATGGATCATCGCGCCGTGCAAGAGGTGGGACGTTGTTTCGTTGGGTGGTGGCTGGTGGTGGATCTTCTCATCTATCGCCGGTGGCAAGAGCGCGTGCACACCCTGCCACCTGAGAGGCGTGCCAAGATTCCATCTGTTCCCCTTTTTGCTCTTTCTGTTGTCGGAGATGTTTTGACAGTATGGGGTGCAGTCTGTCCTGCACAAGTGTACGTCGACAGGCTGGCCATGGTTGATCTCTCCAACCCATATGCCGTTGACAAACTCATTAAGACGTGTTCAGCCCTTCAAATTGCTTGTGGCGACCTTCCAACTAGTGCTGCGGCTCAAGAAGGAGAGACTCGCCGGAAACTATTTCTTCCCTGGCTCGTCGACTCGGGACTGTCTGAGGGTCCGTTGCAGTATGTGCAACCTCAGATGTAAGATGCATGATTTGTGACACCAAATTATATGAAGTTGACGTCGTCTTTCTCCACCAATCCAGAAAGAATGGACGATCCTTCCGCCTCTCGCACGATAAGCCGCTGACGCTGTTCCAACTCTCGTGGTCAAGTTTTCATCCCGCTATGGCACTAAAGTACACAAGCTTTTGTCTGAACTGTCGCCCTCGCTTGCGCCAACGCTTGTCGCAGTGAACAGTGACGCGATTCCTGGGTGGAAAACCATTGTTATGGAATATCTCCGTTCATACGAGACTCTGAACAAGTGGAGGTCAAAGAATATTGACCGCCAGGATCTTGTCCTAGACGTGAGGGAAAAATTAGTACCGCAGTTGAGGTGATGCACGGTGCCAGGTTCGTGTTTGGCGATCTGAGAGACCCCAACGTACTGGTTGGTTCAGGTGGGGAGGTTGCATTGGTTTATTTCGACCGGGCTGGTAAGGAGGGAGAGGCGCGGTCCCCAGCGAACGTGAACATGGGTATCGCTTGGGGGGATGGGGCAGGTCGCGCGGCACTTATTACGCGCGAACACGATCTGGAGGAGTTGAATCGAATGTTTCAGTAAGGAGGGGATTTCTTTGCATTGATTACAAATTGTTACATTGTAATTCAAAACATGTACTCTCGCGCATAGTTAAAACAATCGCAGTCCACGTGCCCACGCTACAGACCTGTCACTATTCGACCATGCCCCGTACTACTGTCATAAACCAAAAGTCTTCCGTGGTTAGGAGCCCAATAATATCCAGCCTCTCTTGGCACCTACCCATCTCACGACCACCAGCGCAGTTGTCAGTTCACCACACGCCAGGATACCGCCCCCTCCCATCCACGCTCGCCGCACCCCGCATTTCCTCGTCAGACCGATAGCTTCCCTGATCCCAGGACGCCGTCTCGTGCTCCCCTGTAGCGAATCTGACGTTTCTGGAACCCGATCCAGAACCTGAACCAGATCCCGAACCGGTACCGCCTGACCGCAAGGACCCAGACGGACGCGCCAAAGGGACTCTGGACGATCCGAACTCGCCCTCTCGCTGAGAAAAGTCCACGCGCGTGTGGGGTGACGGCAGCGTGTCGAAACTGACAGTACGGCGCGTGGAGGTGGAGGGCCGCACTGATGTTAGAGACGCTGATCGGTTCAGCGTATTGTACGGAGCCTGAAAACCCGCCGTCCTGGGCTCTCGAAGCGAGCCTCCACGCTGAACACCTCCGAGGAGAGCGGGGCTTGCGGGACGCGACTCGTTTGTGCCGCTGGCGCTGGCGCTGGTGCTGGTGTCGGGCACGGGGGTGGGCACGCGCCATCCTTCTGGCGAGTCTGCGCGCCATCCGTCGAGCGAGCCTGAGCGGCTGGTGCGAGCGGGGTTTGTCGGCGGTGCTGATGCAAGTTCAGCGAGAGGGGGTAAAGGTGGCGGTGGAGAGCGGGGCGATTTTGGAGGCGGCGAGCGCGCTTGCGATGGGTGGTGTACATGTACATGTGCAGGTGCAGGTGCAGTATATGTTTCCAGTGGTAGGAGAGTTCCGAGAGTGTTGGGAGTGCTGGAAGCGCCGGGATGGGCGGCGGCGGAGTTGGGAAGGCGTGAAGCTGTGCACCCGACGACGACGAGAACAGTATGACGTCTGGGTCTGGTAGTACGTATACATGGCCTGCTGTTCCCGCGCGCCTGCTTGACCCGGAGCCGGACCTGCTCACCCCGCGACTCTCGGCACTAACGACACTCCCAGCGCCCGACGAGAACAGCATGAGGTCTGAGGCTGGTACGCCTGTTCCCACGTCGCGCATGCTGCTGGACCCGGACCTGCTCAAACTGTGGCTGCCGGCACTCCCAGAGGTTGGCGAGAACAGTATGAGGTCTGGGTCTGGTACGCCTGCACCTGTACCCGCGCGCCTGCTCGACCCGGACCGGCTCAAGCTCAAACTGCGGCTCCCTCTCGCGGCACTTCCAGAGGCCAGCGCAAGCACGGGGGGTGCACCGAGGTACGGTCCTGAGATATCAGGCATGACGGGTTTGGCTGTGCGGGCCGTGGCGGTGTCGGTGCTCAAACTGGTGCCGGGTCGGAGCCTTTGGAATGCGCCACCGTTCTTGCCCTCCCGCCTCCTCCGCATCCATTTCGTGCCGAGCACAAACGCGACCACGATGAAGATCACCGCGCACAGAGCGCCCAGGATTGCGGGGAGGGTTGGTGAGGATGGCGTGTCGGGCGGTGGAGCGGCGGATGCAGTGCTGGGAGGAGGAGAAGCGGGGGGAGTGTACAATGGCGTGAATGTGGCACGAGGTGAGGTTGAGGAAGTGGTGAGGGCAGATTTGGCGCTGAAAAGGGGGTCGATGGTCGTGAGTCCGTTGGCGGAGTATGTTGGGTTCGGAAGGGCGTCAGTGGTGCCATCAGCTGGCGCGGGTGGCGGGCCTGTCAGTGCCGGTGGTGGTGGAGGAGGTCTAGTAGTGGGTGGCGGTGGCGGGGAAGGTGCAGGAGGAGGGGGAAGCGGGTTTGTGGGCGGACTGTGACGTTTCGAATGAGGGTCCACAAAACGAAATGCAATAGTACTCACGGTGGTGGAGGTGGTGGAGGGGGTGGTGGTGGTGGTGGTGGCGGAGGTGGAGGTGGTGGACTGGGAGGTTTCAATATGTTTGAGCATTTGCATGAATGAACAGCAGTACCCCGGGAACATCCACTACTCACGGAGGAGGAGGTGGTGGAGGCGGCGGACGTGGTGGTGGCGCTAATTTCGCAAACCATACATCAACTGTGAGCACCTCACCAAACAATGTTCGAGCGCGGACACTCACGTGGAGGTGGAGGATTCCCAACAGGATAACTCGTGTACACGCACCCGTTCGACGTGCACTGGACGTAGAGCCCGGGAAAGGTTCTGCAGTCGGCCACAGTGGAGCATGCTGCGTGTGCGTGTGCGTGTGCGCGGGGTGCGTTGGCAAATGTGTCAGAAATGGAAGTGGTGCATTGAGGAACTGCTTGATCTCACCTCCGTGCGCACCGGGGGAGAGCACGACGAACACAAGCGGGACGAGGGCAAGTGCTGGGCCTGCGACTGGGCGATGGGAGTGTCAGTGTATCGTCAGAGGTGACCGGTCAGACGGGGATTCCGATTTTGAAGTGCCTGGAGTATAATGATATGGGGTGCATCCAAAACCATCCAGCCGGGTGCATCTCCTACTGTCCGTGCACACTCACGCCTGCCACGTCGCCGTCGCCGTCGCCGTTCCATCCTCCTTCGAAGCGTGGTCCAGACCGCGGTGGATTGCGGCGATGTGGTAGTGTGGCGGCACCTTATCGTTACAGGATGCCTCCCTCAATTCCCGACGGAGCAAAAAATTCCAACACCGCAACAAAAAAAAGTGTGCAAAAATTATGGGTCCGTATGTGCCCTATGTCTTATGTATGGTGTAGTCCAGAGGCTGAATATAGACGTACTGATATCATCAACTCCATAGGTCTTAATAGATAAAACAACATCGTGATAAGTTGATAAATAATCTAAGGTGGGGAATGATTTACTGATCAAAGTGTCGTGGTTGCTTGAGGTACTCCTCGAGGCCGGTCAACCCTTTGCGAGGTCCTTGCCCTATCAAACGAAACCTTGATAAAGATAACATGGAAGTTTTGATTGGGGCTGTCTGCGAGACTCACCGATAAGCCGTCGTTGATATGTGCATTCCAAGTTCCACTCCCGGCATTTCCTGCAAGGTTCGCCTCCATCGCATCGGACGTGCTTTGTGCTGCAGGCATCACAAGCTGCGAAAGAAGAACAGGGAGGTGTGTGGGGTTAACAAAGCGACTGACTGAAGTCCGACTTGGGGGTAGCAAAGATTGCGTCAGGGATGATTTGGACCCGGGAGGGGGCAATCCAGTTAGCTCAGGTCATATCTTTCGGTCGCGGATTGGTGTTTCTGCTTCTGATATAGCTGCCGTATAGTAGCGAAATTATAATTGCGCAATTGCTCTTTCAAAAATCCAACGACTCATGCATCTACTATCTCTGCAAAATTAAATATCCGGTCGCAGTCCACGCTGCGCACGCCGCACTTGTACGAAAAAGCCCACACATTCGAACTTCCTAGAGTGTTTCGGACAACTGGACCAACTCAAAAGTCCGACCCAGTGAAATAACAGCCCAAAATCACCCTCCCTTGACGTACGCACTCTGCGTCCCACAATCACCGCACACCAGGTGTTCACCGCCCCCTCCCGCCGGCGCCCTCCCGTTCGCCCACGCTCGCCGCACCCTACATTTCCTCGTCAGACAGCGATCCGCCTTGATCCCCGTGCACTGCTCTGTTCTCTCCCGTAGCAGCTTTGGCGTTTCCAGAACCCGCGGATCCGAATCCGGATCCCGATATGGAACCGCCCGACCGCGCCGACAAGGACACCGACGGCACCGACAATGGGATCTTAAACGATCCGAAATCCATCTCGCGCTCCGGGGGGTCCAGTCGCGGTACTAGAGGCGACGTGTCGAAGCCCGGTAGGGGAGGTGGAGGTGCGGCGGTACTGGGTGCACCAGAGGCGGATGTGGACCTGTGCCCTGATGTAAAAGAAGTCGATCGATGAAGCGTGTACCCGGCGGCGGCAACCTGAACGTCCCGCGCTCGGGCGTCTCTGAGCGATCCACCACGCTGAACACTCGCTGCCGGTCTGGTGGCGCTCGACAACGACGTCTTGCGGGCCAGTCCAGCACTCGCACCAGCAGCCACTACAGCATGGGTCCCAGGACTTCCCATCACCGACGTGCTTCCGCTGCCGGAGCTGCCTTCGTACACCGGGGAGGGCATGAGCCATCCTTCGAGCGAGTCTGCGTGGCTAGTGCGCGTGTGTGGTGGTGGGGGTGGGGGTGGCGAGCGTGCGGAGGGTGGAGGCGGTGAGCGCGACGTGCGGTCTGCGTGGGAATGTGACGTGTAGGTGTGGTCCGAAAGCGACGGAAGCGCCGGAACGGACGGCGAGGGAAAGGCGTACAGTCGGGCGCCTGAGGAAGAGAAGAGGATGTCGGGATCCGGCAGTCCCGTGCTTGTTCCAGCGCGCCTGCTGGACCCGGCCGTGCTGATGCTGCAACTGCCTGAACTTCCGGCGCTCCCAGAACCCAACAAAAGCACACGGGGCACCCCGAGATATGGCCCGGAAATCTCGAGCATGGATGGTTTTGCTGTGTCGGCACTGGCGGTGGAAGGAAGGTACTCAAACACCCCCGCACCGCCGCTCTTCCGGTCCCGTCTCCGCGTCCACTTCATCCCCACCACGAACGCACCCACGATCAGAATCACCGCGCCCAGAGCGCCCAAGATCGCGGGGAGGGCGGATGAGGCCGGCGTGTCGGGCGGCGGTGGTGGTGCGGATGCTGTTTGGGGTGCAGCGGCAGGAGTAAATAAGGGGTGGAGTGAGGCAGCTGGAGTTGGGGTTGAGGTTGAGGTTGGGGAAGAGGAGAGGGCTGATTTCGCGCTGAGGAGCGGGTCGGTAGTTGAGCGGCCGTTGGCGGTGAGTGTGGCGTTTGTGGTGTCGTCGGCTAGTGGTGGGGAGGTTGGAATACCCCCGCCGCCGCCACCGTTTCCTGCGGGTGGAGCGCCGACGACGTTCGTTGGAGAGGGGGGTTTCGGTGGACGTGGCGGGGAAGATGGAGCGGTAACTGTTGGGGCTGGAGCGGGAGGGGAAGGTGGAGGTCTAGGAGCAGGTGGAGGTCTAGGAGCAGGTGGAGGTGGGACAGGTGCGGGAGGAGGTTGAGGAATGGGAGGCGGCGGACGGGGAGGGCTGAGGCTTTTCTAATGAGTGATCCAACACGCGGCGAAACATGCATCGGCACTCACGGTGGTGGAGGTGGCGGCGGTGGGCGTAGAGGAGGAGGAGCTGCAATGCAATGCAAGGCAAATCCATTGCATGAAAATTTCGCTCACAGACCGCGGCTGCACGCAACAAAATGACTCACGCGGCGGCGGCGGCGCACCCGGATTCGGCGCGTACTCGCACACGAAGAACACGTTGCATTTCGCCGTGTATCCGGGCCGGACGGGACATTCGCGTGGGGAGAAGCATGCGTTGTCTGTGTGAAGGGGAAAAATGAAATGAATAAGACGGTGTGGCGGGGCAGGCGTAGTGTGGTGTGGCGGACGGGAGGACTGTACGTACTTTGAGCGAGTGTGGGGGACGCGAGGAGGAGGAGAAGGAGAGCAGCGGAGAAGAGGAGGGCGTCTGTGGTGGGCAGGCAGGGGGAGAGATGTTGGTAAAAGGTAAGGGACCGGTCAAACTCGAGAGGATACCCCGCCGCGCGATGTGTGGCAGCTCGAGGGCGATGCAGGCAGGGCGTGGAGCGATCCCGCGATATGGGAAGGGGAGCGACTTACGTGCAGGGAAGTGGCGGTTGGGCGCCATTTGGAGAGGGGAGAGTTGGGAGATGGGACTCGGGAGTGGCGGAGTGAAAAAGTTAAATAACAGTTTGTTGGACACAGAGTGGGATTGAGGAGGCTGCGTCCTCAGGCAGCGAACTCCACACAAAAATGATGGAATAAGTAAGATGGTACAAAAAACAAAAGAGACATCAGGGGAGACGGGGTGGCTTGTCTTGTGCCGCTTGGTGAAAGTACAGGAAGCGGGTCGTGCCGATGATGCCAGGAAGCACAAGCGAAACAAGTCATCATAACCCTGAGGATTGTATTCTGGAGCGCACGTCACAGTTCTTTGTCTCATCCCGCTGAGAGTACTCTTGCACGACACAATGAGCCGTCTGACTCTATCTTGCCATCGTTTCGTCACTCGCCACCCCACCCGCATCGTCCTCGAGTCAGCGACGGGTCTCCAGCGCCATTTTAGGAGCATTTGCATCACCTTATTGAGCAAAAAACAACGTTTCAAGACGGTTTCCAAAGTTGGAAGGTACCGCGACCAAAGCCTCTCCAAATCCGTGGCCCGCCATTCCGTCCGTTCCTTCCACTCTCCACCCTCCTTCCACGCTGTAAGCTCAACCTTACGCTCGCCTCCATTTCCTGCCTGCATCGCTGATTCCCCCTCCCAACACACCCAAACCAACCTCGACCTCGACCTGCACTCCATAGGCATTCGCCGAACCGTCCCTCCCCGTCCTCCTCTCCCTCATCGATCGCGCACAGACGGGCAACCTCGTCACGTATTCGGGCGAGAAGGGGCTGGTGGCGACGAATGTACCGTGGATCGTCGAAACGGATTCTGATCCGGATTCTGCTCCTGGCCAATCCAGCTCGGCAGCCGCCTCTTCCGTTGGAGACCCACCACCGCCTCAGCAGCAGCCCAAAATGCGCCTCCTGGGACACATGGCCCGGGCCAACCCGCAACTGGAAACACCTCCTCGCCGAGTCCTCGGCGCCTGCACACCCGCACCCGTCCATGGTGATTTTCCAGACGGGTGCGTCGGCGTATGTGAGTCCAGGGTGATACCCAAGTAAGAAGGAGCATGGGAGGCATGTTCCGACGTGGAATTATGAGGTTGGTCGGCGGTTGTCTGGGAGAGCGGTACAATCGTTTGTATTTTGTTTAAAGACCACCCACCCCCTACTCGAACACACACTTCGACACACAAGGCCGTCCACGCCTACGGCCGCGTCGAGCTCATCCACGACCCCACCGCGCTCCTTTCCCTGGTCTCCCTAAGTTGGCGTAGGCAGGGGCGCGTCGTGTGTAGAGCGCACACAACGTCTTTGTTATTCAATCGGGACCAGATATGGAGGACAAGCAGTGATGCTATTGCCAACTCTTGTAGGTCTTGGGCAGGGATCCATTCGCCGCTAATTCGTACTCGTTGGGGACATGAACAAACCAGCAGTCGAAAGAGATAATGAACGGGTGGAAAATAGTTAAACTTTTTTGATTAGGTACATCTGTGCCTATAAATTCTGTCCGTCATCCAAAGCATGCTACAGCGGTGCCATTTCAACCCATGCAGTTAGCCCCGGATCCTCCGCACCACAATGGTTTGGAGAACGTTCCGCCAACGCTGGTCCAGTTCGGCGACTGATTTGGATGACAATACCTCCATGAGAACAGCCTTGACGACTTGGTGGATAACTGCAAGGTGGCATGGCACGAGAAAAGGGGCGACTTTCTATGGCTGCCCGTGCAGCCGCTTTTCGCCGGCCGTGATCTGTTTCTGCACAACTGCCCGTCCGCAGCTTTTGCGTCTCTCCGAAGCACCCGGAGCGTAGCCGGAAAAGAAGTTCCAAGCTCGCGGCGTAAGACCGGTCTCTGCGCATGCCGTATTGCGTAGTTGCGAAGTTGTTGGTGAGCTAAACGGAGATATCGCACTGGACTTAATTGGATTGTTGCGAATTCGGTCTCCCAACAATTCATTTTGCTGTGTTGTTTCGGATGCCAAGGGCAGGTGGCAACGAACCCAAAACAACGGATCGCGCACCCCAAAGAAGGCGAACCCCTCTCACCCTCTGATCCTCTCTCGATCAGAATGCTTCAAGCTCCCTCGCATCGACCGGAGCAGCTGGACCTCTCCCACGACTGGATCGCTGTGCTAGACCAAATAAGCAACCAATACTATTATTGGAACAGGGAGACAAATGAGACAACGTGGTGGAGGCCTGAGGGTCTCCTAGACCCGGCGGCTTTCGCAGGATTGCTCGGGTAAGAGTGATTTGATGCCATCGATGGCGGATGAGACGATCCTTTCAGCTCGATTTGCTCAAAGGTCAGAGACCAACCAACCGCCAGATTGGGATGTGAGTCCTCAAAGGATCACCGTTCACATGAGTAAGGAAATTGGCCGAGGTGGCTACTTTGTCGTCTATCCGGGCGTTTGGCACGTCGGAAATTTGGATGTTGCTATTCGAACACCGAAGGATGAAACCGATATCGTACCCAAGGTGAGCGTGGATGTGCAAGCCTAAATGCACTCCTTTGTAATTTTCCGCAAAGGACTTCTCGGAACAAGCAGAATTGTGGTACCGCCTCAAACATCCAAACATCGTTCCTCTGTATGGCGCATCCCTTTACCACGGCAATCTTGCTCCGGGGAAGCCGTTTATGATGAGTCCACTGATGCACTACGGAAGCGTAGTAGACTACCTCAGACGGGGTAATCCTCGGGCGAGCCGGCTTGGTCTTGTGAGTTGGACTGTGTTGATTAACAAGGAGCCTCTTCATGTTGTTCGACTCTTAGCTCGTGGATGTTGCAGCTGGCCTTGAATACCTTCACCAGAAGGGGATTGTGCACACAGATGTGTCAGCTCAGAATGTGTTAGTCAGCGAATCTGGCACCGCCCTTATTGCAGACTTCGATTTCGCTAAGAGCAAAAGAATGGATGTTACATCTGGTACCCGGCCTGGGACCGTGTTTTATATGCCACCAGAGCGTCTTAAGGGCCAACCATGTACATTTTATGGGGATATCTATGCATTTGGGATTCTTTGCTATGTGGTGAGTGAACCATTGTTTCATTAACTGGCGTGTGTTGATCGCCCTAGTAGATCTGGACCCTTAGAGACCCATTCCCTGATTTCAAGCCTCCGCTTTCCATGAGCCAGAAGGGACGGTTTGCTCAAAGGATTCTTTATGACGCGAATTACCGGCCAGACTTCTTTGGGGTAGACATTTACCCGGAGCTCAAATCGCTCATTGAAAAATGTTGGCGGTATAACCCGACCCAACGACCGCTAAACTTTACGAAAATCAGTCAAGTTCTGCGAGCACTTTTGGTGGGCTCACAATTGTTTTGGAACAGTGCTCTTGATACTGACTCCCTTTGGTTTAGTCTGAGTATCCCAACCCATTGTCGATGCTGTTCCCGAAGTCAACAAAGTGTTGCGAAAAGGTCTGCTTATCGTTTTATCAAGCGCGAACCTACCTTATCTTTGAACTTGCGCATAGCTTCACCTGGTCTCAACTTCAACTGGAACTTGAGCGATCGTGATTCTGGGGTCAACCTCGATATACCCTTTCCCATGGAGATAGTCCTCAAACCCTATCGTGGCGGCATACCCCAGGGAATGACCGTCCAAATGTACACGGCGCTTGGAGGGCCGCCAGGCATTGGCTCGCTGGCCATGCTAGCGCGCGCGTGGCGATCTCGCACCTTGACTCCAGACGACCTAGGCAATCCTTGGGCGGCCATTCTGCCCCTCCTTCTGGGCCATATGAAGTCTACATGGGACAACAAAAGCACAACAGCACCACTCTTTGAAGACCTCCAACTTCAACATATGTGGTTCTATCCGAGCTCAAAGTTTCTCTTCGAGACCGCCATAGAGTATGCAACAGATATTGCATCAAAGCGGGGTGTCCGCACGCGCGCAGACATGCGATTTCTTTGGCATGGTACGATTGCAAGGTGCCAGGTAAATCGTTACAACTTGTGATTAATTCCATCCATAGAGTCAAACTGCGCTCTTAATGCTTCTTATTAGTCTTCTGTGGAGGGACCCGTTGGAAACCACGAATGCAGTAACTTCTGGAGGTGTCCAGCGTGTCGCATACTTTCAGAAGGTTTCTCACTCCTGAAGTCAGGTTCAAATGTCGCGTTTCAGAGGTGAGACGGTCATCTGATGTCATTCTACATAAAGCATGACAGGACATATAGATTTGGAAGGGGGACATACAGCACAGAGTATTCTTCCAAAGCGCACGGCTATACAGATGCCTCCGACCCATGCATGATACTGTCGCTGGTGGTTGTGGTACGTCAAAGAGTGTATCTCTCTGGAGAGAACCGTAGTTCTAACATGAGGCCCACCCCTTGCCATAGGGCAATGTCTACCCTGCGACTGCTGATATGCCACACCTTGTGATCGCCCCCAGTGGCCATGACTCGGTGCAGGGTGTGACAAGGTTTGATTCGGACGAAAGTGGACTGACGTATCCAGAGACAGTAGTCTACAACCAGGATGCCGTGTTCCCAATCGCTGCTGTGCGGTACTCGGTGCTCAGGGCAAGAATGCAGAAACCGACGGGATGTCCCGCCATGATCCGAAGTGGAACTGCGAAAAAGGGCGGAATCTTCAAGCGCGCTCTGGGGGGGATGCTGAAGCGCATGGGGAAGTAGGGGGTTCCTTGAGGCGGTCGGCAGATAACAATGAACGAACTGCTTAATCGGGATAAGGCAATCCGAACTGTCAATTGCGCTCTAGCTCTCGTATACTTGTTTCTGCGACTCAATGGCCCCAATTGCGCGCCGGCCGGGTAATTCCACCGCATTCGCGAGTAGTGTTCGCGAGGTCACCAAAGACGGGTTGTTGTCCAGTTTCTCAGACACGGAAGCACATGCAAACAGGATTTGGAAATACAAAGAAGGGCAAAGATGATGTGCTCGCCGAAACTCGAAAGCGGAACCCCCTGTTCGGCGTTGGGCGCACACCGTCAAGGGCGACATGCCTGAAAAATTAGGATTTCGTCGGGTCAACGTGGATTCTACCGGCGTTTAAACACGAATACGCGGTACAGGGCGCGGCCGCAGCACCGCCTCCACGTCGCTCCGCACACGCGCACTCGGCGATGAAGACGGAAAAGCGGAAGCGGCGCCCAAAGGACGGGCCTGCGCGGTGAGTGAGAGCGTGCGAGCGGTGTGATGACGCCAGCTGATCTCGCAGTCTCCCTGCCCATCCAGCCCCACAGACAGGATCGCAGTCCTGGAATCTCTGCTGGGAGTTACAGTGCCCAAGGAAGGCGCAGCTTTCGCTGGCGCATCGGGCGGTAATCGCAGCAAGCGACCTGCCCCGCCATCTGCTCAACCTCACAAGACAAGGCCGGCCGCTGCAGCTCCACCTGCGTTCCAGGACGCGTCTGCGCTGTCTGCTCCCACCAATGTCAATCCCGTCGCTGATCTCCTGACGTGGGACATGTCGTCTTGGGATGTGCCAAAAACTCCAGCCTCGGTGCCGTCGCTATCGTATTCGTCAACTTCTTCCACTTCGTATCAACCCAGCTCGGCTTTCGCGGACGTTTCTGAATGGCAAAGTTTACAAAAGCACGTCACCTCGGAACCTGACCCCGTGCCCACGTACCAATCGGGCGTTTCACCTTCCGAATGGCACACGTTGCAACACATGATCGCGTATGAACCTGTCGCGCCTTCACCCACGTACTCCTTGTTCGAAATTACTTCATCTTCGTACACGCCCTCCTCCTCCTCATCGTCCCAAGAAGAGCAAGATCACTCCCTCCCATCCCCCTCCGCCACCGAACTCTCCGTCTTCGACGCCCTCCCGCCCCTCCCGTCCATGGACGACTGCAACCACCTCCTGCAGTTGTATTTCGAGACGATAGGGAGGCATTTTAAGGTTTTGCATCCGCGGGTGTTTTGTGCGACGAGGAGGAGGGCGAATGTGCCGCTTGTGTTGAGGTGGGTTGTGGGACGGGGAGGGTGGGTGGGGGGAAGCGCGGAAGAAGGAGCTCTCCGAGGCCTAAGCGCCGTAAGGTGCTGACCGAAGCTGTGGGGCGGAGTGAGAGGCGAATACCCGGCGAAGCGGAACACTCTATACACTGCGGGGCGGAATGTCCTTGCGGAGCGATCAGTTCGAGGCCTAGGCGATCAAATTCTATTTTTGATTCCCTCTCGCATTTGCAAAACCTCACAACCCCTCTCCCCCTTCCCTTCCTCACCGCAGCATGCTCACCCTCGGCTGCCGTCTCCACCCATCCCCCAACTTCCGCCGCCTCCACCAATCCACCCTCTCCTCCTACAGCGCGCTCCTCCTCCCCATCGCGGCCTCGCAGCAAGTCGACGTCGAGTACGTGCAGACCCTGCTCCACGTCGGGATGTCCCAGTTCAGTGGCGCGGTGGCCGCCGCGGGGGTTGATGGAGGGGAGAGTGGAGTGCAGTTAACGGGATTGATCGCGGCGTTGCAGTTGTCGGCGCAGGGGTTGAGGCAGGTCGTTGCGAAGGATCCGGCGTTACGACCGCGGAACAACACGGCTGTGCAAGGGCTGTCCAGATTCGGAACGACCGCGGGGGGGAGCGCTCCAGCGCGAACACGAACGACGTCGTTTACACAGGCGATGATCGACGACGAGGCCAGGAGGACGACGTGGTACATGGCGTGGCTGTACCAAACGATCGATCAGCGGCTCAAGGGCCTGTGTGGGAATTTGGAGCTCTTGAGCGCCGTGGAGGATGTGCCACTGTGAGTGCCTTGCGGAAGTGCTGGGAACGTTTCGGCGTCCTCCTGATCAAGGTGGACGGCACACCTCACCTTGGTGACATTTAGACCCACGGGTGACGTCCTGTGGCAAATCCCTCCCGACGCAAACATGGCTGCGATGGTGGCACCGCCAGAGCCCATCACCTTACGAATGCTGTTCGACGCGGTACAATGGCCTCTCGTCGTACCGACCCAGATTTCTGTTGGGTTCTTTTCGCTGGAAATCGCACTCACGGTGTATTGTGTGCACAAAATTTTGGAATATGTGGGTATCCTTGACACCCTTACTCAATTAAAACATTGTCGAGCCCAAAGATTCACTCCCACAAACACCCCACCATACCCCAGCGAACTTTCTGCGCCGCGCACCACATCTCCGCTCCCCCTTCCTCCCCCTGGATCGACTCCGCAACCCATCTCCACGGCTCCACCGCTCTCCTCAACATATCCTCCACACTACCCACCATCGCCCTCGCCCCCGCCGACCGTGCCCAAATCATGGCGAACCACATCACCTCACTCCTCACTGTCTGGCGCGCCCGCCTCAACGTGTCGCTTTCCCTCGCCCCTCCCGCGGGCACGCCGTGCGCAACCTTCGCGAGCGTGCCACCCAGCACGCTCCAGCAGGACATCGACCCCATTATCGAGCAGAGCGCCGAAGCCCTGGCGCTGACGCTGCATTACCACTCAGTATGGTGCTTCTGGACGTCCCCGGTCGTTCCCAAGTCGCATTTGGAGCGCGCCGCCGCCGCCGCTGCCAATGACGCGGCCGAATTCGGCGCTGCCGCCGAGCGTTCAAGCCTCAAAATCGACCCCTTCGTCCAATACCTCGACGAAATGCTGCTCTACTGCACCGACACTGGTTTCGCGCCATCGTTCGTCATCGAGTGGATATCACACCCCGCCATGGCCATGTGTATTGGCCACGCGATCATGTCTGTCAGAGTCGCGGCGAGGCTTTTGGAATTGCATGGTGTGGACGCGCTGAGGACGGGGCTTAAGACGCTGGGTATTGTGAATCGTGAGGGTCGGCGATGCGAGCGTAATGACTGTGCACGTCTCATTAGGTTTCCGTCCCGCCCNCCCCCCCCATGCGATGGCAACAGCGTTTTCTCTGTTCACTCCGTTTCTTGTTGTGATGAAAGAAGCCCTGCGAGCGTTGACGGCGCCCACCACAGACAACGCCGATTACATCGTCGTCCAGAACGCGATCGACGGGTTCGGCGGCTACGAGACGTTCCGCGCCATGACGGGGCTTCAATTTCAGAGGATTTTAAACTTGGTGGCGGATGTGCAGACTAAGTTCAAGTGGAAAGGTACTTTCGGTAAGTTCGAGTACTCGCGGTGTTTTGAAAACAGTGGTCGGGCCAATTACTCACACCTTCGTCCTTTGCTCGGGCCATGCCATCATGCAGCGATCCAACCGCTCGTCCAGGCTCTTCACCAGGATGCCTTGTCATCCACGTCGGTCGCCGAACTGGACCAGCGGTGGCGGAACGTTCTCCAAATGATTTTGGCGATGCATGCGGAGTTTCATGAACATCATCGGTAGGGATAGGGAGTTTTGAGTGCAGGGAGAGTGCGGTTTTGTTTGTGCACATACAGGCTGTGGCGACTGAGTGGATGAGATGGTACTGCTGCGGCATGATTTGATGACGGACTGCATCTTAGAAGCACAGATGTTTTTAATAAATAAACCTCGATTACTTTGCACCCGCTCTTTATCTGCGTGGTCAAATTTGACTTGTTTATTGCGGAAGGGCTGGTTGTCCGCAGCCTTTAATTTTTGCAAGCACCCTTCCATCAGACGATTGCAAGTCATTGGGGCTACCTGTGCACCTTCAAATGCCAAAGAAAGCAAGTTCCTCCTCGTCGTCCCGACGAAGTGGAAAGTCACGCAAAACAGTGGCGGATCCTAATATCATCGCCATCAACCCATCAAACCACCGGCAATGCACCGATCGAGGTGTTGCCTCGTGAAATCCTCCATCGCATTTGCCGATTTCTTCCACCAAAAGATTTCTACTCCAAAATCTCGCGCACTTCACTTTGCGCAACGCATCGCGAGATGCCATTCCGGGATATCCGAAACGGAGACATCGGGTGGCGGTGTGGCTCGAGGTTGGCGAATCCAGCCCGTTTGGTCCGGGTCTGGGTGGTTCAAGCAACACTTGAGACCAGATCGAAAATTTGCAATTTTTCCACGGCTCTGTTTCCAACCTGTTTTCACGGAAACGGGACCGAGAAAAAAATTTTTTGGACTGCTTCCTCGGTGCGTGTGAAGGTCTCAGTAAGCGACGTGTGGGAGTTCCGGGACGATATTGATGGACTTTTGCGAAAATCGCTTACCGGTCTGCGGCAACCCGAAATCACCGTGGGAGGAAGCATTCCGAAGCTGCACCCTTTCACTATAGTCCTTGGGGCTGCGGCTAGGACCCCCAAAATGTCACATGCAGCCCAAGATGAAATGGAAGTAGCTCTGGCCAACTTTTTGAATGCAAACAAAACACTGGAAGGCGCCACCCTATTGAATCCGCAGACGCTGCTTATAAACGATTAAATGGTTGGCATCACCGACGTCGATGTGGCCTCGTTGCTGGTGCTTTCGAAAGAAAGAGTCTGTCAGGACTTTCAATGCAAAAGTATCGTTGGAAAGAAGATCGCGGATCCAAAACTGCAATTCTTCAGACCACCAGTTATACCAGCGGAACTCCCTCAAAGTGACAAACCTCTTCCTGGCATTGAGTGTATTTCCGAACCTTACGACTTTTGGAATCATTCCACTTGGGCCGACCCACAACTTCTGCTCATTCAAGTTAAAGCCAGGAAAGGGAGAGCACAGCAAAGAGACGCTTGTAACAGTCGGTGAAGTCCAAAAAACCAAAGAAACCTTGGCCTTCGTCACAGAAATTCCATTTTGCACACGTGAATTGGGAGAGTTAATACATTTTTGAAACCTTTGATTTTCTTTTGTCTTATTGCAGCGTCTCGGATGCGCTCGACATGTGTGGGGATGGTTTGTGATGTGAGCAGTGACACACTCCGTCCCCAAATGCGAGTTCTAGCAAGTGTTTGGATGAAATGCGCACAGTAAAATAGAGTCCAAGCACGTCGCTTCCCAGTAGGACCTTTGAAAATGGCCTCACAGTCTGCGATCGCGATACCAGATTCCAGCCGACGTCACCAGACACGAAAACCACACTCGTAAGTACGTTGCCGAAAAGGTGTACCGCGATGGCTCTCGCATTTGGCATGTACGGCTTTGAGCATGAGTTGAAGTCGTGGACGGTCCACCACATCCTGCGGAGCTCGCAGTGAGATCGCGGACTTTCTGTGACGACCACTTAGCACAAAACGTGCATGCAGGGGACTCCGGCGAACGATTCTGGTGATCGACGTGGTATTCTGTGCTCACCGGTGATCCCGAATCCTCCACATTCAGCAACCCGATACGAAGAACTGCGGCTCTTTCTGACCCAGGGAGTGGTCGGGTACGACGCATTGCAATTATTAGAGCTGCATCATCTGCTTTTATTTTTGGATTCGCGTAGCGCAAGAGCTCCGAGCAGCTTGTGTTGTTTCGGCGCTCCTTTTGGCACCTTGACGGCGCAACGGCGAGCGATGGGACCTTGCCACACGATACCAAGCTGCACGCACTGAATTCAGATGAAGGCGATGCGTCGACCTAGCGGTGTGCCGTCTCCACCGCGAGAAAAGTGTGATTTCCGTGGCTGCGGTCACTTGCCGCAGCTGGGAATGGACTTTTGTGAACGAGTTTCGGCAGTACCGCCGTCCCGACGTCATAATTCCCCCCCAAATCAGTGATGCGCAGCGGTCAAGCCCCACTGCTGGGCTGCCAGCTCTGCCGCATGCCGCAGAGCGTTGCAAAATACGTCGAAGAACTCTGAAAGGTGCTACCCACCCATCCCCCGCGCCATAAAATTCGCGAAAAATGCGTTCACTGAATTGCATATACAACGCTTTGTGAACTTTGATCTGTCTCTGGGCCCCACACTCCCGATTCTGGCGAGCATCAATGGGCAATTGATTATTTGGACCGACTCGAGGGCAAACCCAAGATGAGCCAGAACAAGGACAGGAGGCATGTGCAAGATTCTATGAGCGTTAGCGAGGTGCGAGTGCTGATCTCGTCTTCGGGGGAGAAGTACACTTGGCGATGTCAGATGTGGTTCGCGGAGATTGACTCAGACAGCGCTTCCCGCCTAGTTCTCGATATCACTTCTCAAAGAGAATTCTGCTTCTGCGAGAAGCCTCCTCCGACCGGATGCCAGGGTCAGCGCTTCGAGCTTAGGACTGCCGCTCGCAATTGCCGCCTGATCCGTTGTATGACTACCCGAATCGAATCCAAACAGACGCAATATCGATGTTATAGATACATGTCAAGACGTATGTACAGAGAGGTGCAATCTCGAAAGGTAGGTAAAGCCTAAAGAGTGCGAACTGTGAGTGGGGTCTTCATTTCCCAGCCTTGGCCGTCTTCTTCGCCTCGCCCATCTCCACGTCCTCGGACTTGGGCTTCTTGAGCACGCCGATTTCTTGCAGGTGCCGTGTGATCTGTCGTCCCAGTCAGCGTAGCAAAAAGTTCGTCAAATGTGTTGCAACCAACGACAAACCCCCCGCCCCAATCACTCACCAGCTTCTTCCTCTGCTCCAGCTTCTTGACCTTCTTCTTCGACAACTCCGTCGGTCGCACCTCCACGCCGGTCTTTGTCACTCTCCCCGCCCGCACTCGAATCTTTGGTTTCTCCTCTTCGGCCTTTTCTTCGCCATCACGCCGCGGGACTCGATCCTCGACGGCCTTTGACCTGGCCCTGAACGCGGCCTTCTTGCTCCGCAGCGCCTTGTTGTTGTTGTTCCTCCTCCGCGGTCCGCCAGGCATTGCTTTTCCCTGTCTTTATTTCTTTCGTTGCTTCGCCCCGTGACCCGGCTAAATATGGCGTCCTCTGCCACCACAAACATGGAGCAATACCTGCCATCCGCGCCAGGCTTCCTCCCCAAATGGCTCCTCATCGTCGGCTTCGTCGCGGCGTCCAACGCCATATCGTGCTGGACGACTCCCGCCGTGACACAGGCAAGAATCTACACCAAAACACCCGGTGAGTCGCCCCTTTGGCACCGTCCGAGGAATGGCTTTGACTTGACCTGTTTGCACTCCCGGCGATCGATGGAACAGTCAGCCCGCTCGCGAGTAGGTTGATGGGAACGTGGAACTTCACGGCTGCTGTTGTTCGCGTGTACGGGGCGTACTACATCACTTCTAAGCCGTGAGTGCTCTTTTTCCTCTCCTTGTGGAACGGACGTGATCCCCTCTCACGCTCCCTTGCCCACGCTTCATCGGCCACCATTGTAGAATCTACGAAGTGACAATGGCCTCATTCCTCATCGCCTTTGGGAGTTTTTTGTCGGAAATCCTCATCGGGACGGCGAGTGTGAGGTCGTTTGGAGTGGTGTCGCCGCTGTTTGTGTCCTGTAAGTACTCGGTCGTCGAGTTTTTATGTCGCAGGAACAGCCAAGATGAACTTCCGCCAGCTATTTCCTTCCTCTGGATGTACGTCGAGTATGGAAACTACATTAAATAGAGTTGTACTTTGGAAACCGTTATTAAATATTTGATTGGTGTCAGGGTGTTCCACGACGCGCTGCGAATATCGGTTTTCATCTTGCATTCTCCACAGTTCACTAAATATTTTGCACGGCAGCCTTCTCCTCGTCAGCTTCAGCTTTTACTTATGAACAACCGGAAGTTGTCACAACTCTCGACAGTTGCACGGACTATTATTCATTTACCAAACAGTCTTATCTATCAATTTATCAATTTATCATGACGTCGTTTCAATCTTATTATGTAAAGTCACATGACATGACGACACATCTTGCAGTCCCGGCAAGTTGAAGTTCTTCTTTTTCTTATCTCTTGAACCGCCTTCTGAAGATACTGCCCCCAACCTGATTCTTCCCTGCGATTTCTCCCCTTCAATTGGAATTTCTTCTTACAAGTTTGATTCCCAGGTTTGGCAGCAACTTCAACAAGAACTGCTTTCCAATCCTCTTGCATGAGTATTGCGTAAGTACAAGTGTCACTGTTATATATTCTCCTCAAAGCTAAAAGCTCCCATAATTTTACTCAGTGCACTCTGAAAAGCTTTAGCTCAGCGATAGCACAAAGTCCTGTCTGGGCAGACTGGGAGACTGTTTACAAAACATCGACACCTCAGGCATGGAGTGTGCCTCATATCAATAACACCTCTTTGCGCCTCTGATTGCCACCAGATTCGCATCAGCGCAAGCAGAAACACACATCCAGACTGCTATTCCCAGCAATATATGCCATCATGCAGGAGGATGGATCGTCCGAGGGAGAGAGGAAAGCCGACTGGAACAGTCAACCAGGAATATCCAAAGGTATGTACACACATTTGCCAGAACTCAGTGACCCCCATGACAACGTCTCAAACACTGATTGACCCCACATCAACTTGTGATGCCTGTAACAGCAAGCATGACCGATGTGACGGAGGGCATCCTTGTGGCAAATGCCGGGAATGTAAACTGATGTGCTCTTATTCCCGACTGCGTATTGGTAAGTTTCTGAGAGTTCCAAGCTATCTTGCAATGCCATCTTTATCTCATGTGTCTACTTTATAGGGCCAGGTCCTCGCAAAGGGTGGCAGGAGCAGCTGAAAACAAGATTCATCAGCGTCGAAGCTTCCCTCATGGAGGCAATTGACGAAATAATGGATGACGTCGCACCAGCAGCGTTCCAGCGCGACGCAATTCCTCAACAGAGCATCTGCAAGCCTTGGGACGTGATCAACAGGGTCTTGGAAAACCTAGAAATTACCATCGCCGCAATCCGCGAAACAGTGTGGAAGGCCCGAAGCCATTCTCCACCAACTTCTACGTTGGCCTCATTATCCCTGACGTCTCAAGTTATTCCTTTCCTTCAGCTGCCTCGCTCCACTGAAGTGGAGTATGCTGGGACCGCTGATCTGGCAGCGACTTCCCTCAGAACAAAAGTTACCCACCCGGATGTTGCCTTGGTGCCATGGGAAGATCAAGGATCGATGGCAGTAACTTCCCGTGGACATTCTCCAGTGAAAACAGTATCACCCTCCAGAGATATAGAACTCAATTCCACTGTGACTTCATTGCTGCAACCAGTGGACTTATTTGCGGATTTACCACCTACAAGAGACATTAAACTCGCATGTGATGCAATTTTTTGACTACATCTGGAAATTCCACTTTACGCGGACAATAAGTACAATTCACCAACCAACGTGAGAAAGCGTATCAAATTGTTACAGAGGCAAAAGCAAACCACAATCATCTCCGTCCACACAGGTTTCTTGCGAATCTTTCAAACCAATTGCCACTCTTGCTATGTGCAGTCCTAACAATTGGAGCTTACAGCTCTCCCAAAAACCCAGCTGTATCCCGCCAAATTTCCAATGCCTACTTCAATCGCTGCATGCGTATTTTGCAAGCCATTCCGGAGAATGTAGCCAATGACGTATTGTGTCACACTGACATCCACTAATGTGGAGTATATAGTGTAGTATGAGTGTTGGGTATTAGCTGCTGTGCCACTACTGTGGCCGCGGGTTTAGATGTGCACACCTGCAGGACGTGCCCTAAGTTTGGCATCACGTTCCTGCAGGTGAGTTCTATGCCCATCATGTCTTGCTATGTACATCTGATCATACATACACGTTCCTGCAGTTTACAGGCTCGTGCAGCTCACCTAGGTTGTGTAGCATATTGTACATCCAAGCATTGCTTCTGATGACTCAACATACGACGGGCTTCAAAACCTCCCTTGCTCGACAGTTCTTTGAGCTCGCGACCACAAAGAGTTGCCAAATGATGCTGCTGACGGATCCAAGTAGGATGCCAGAGTACTGCTCCCAAGAGAGCCATCCTGGTAGCGCTGATTGGATCAAAGAGGAGGAGCGGAGGCAAACAGGTGTGTGTCTCAGGTGTTGCATAACATAGCCCAAGAATAAGTTTTCCCACTCCAAGAACATTTCGATTTAGGATGGGCTTTTTTGGGGTCTGACAGAATTAGCAGCTTTATAAACAGTGCTCCCCCACTTATCTCCAACGAGGTAGGGTTGCGGACAGTCCGGTCCAGTCCAGTCCTGACCCCTTTCGAGCCAGACCGAGCCAGTCCTTGTGGGGATCGGTCCAGACCGTGGACCAGACCGTCTCTGGACCAGACCGGACCAGAGGTGTAAAGTTTGGAAATCAAAGTATTCTTTTTACAGTTTGGCATACATATCTAGCTAAGCTACTAAAGATGATGAATTAGTATTGCGGAAGGCCCACCACCAGCCCCCTCCATACAATGATGAAGGTCCCACCGCATGTAGAATTTTGTAGACAAAGAATACTACTCACTCAACACTCTAAACCTTCTCCGGCACATCCACCACCAACATGCTTGAAAGAATCATTGTTTCTCGGATACTGTCCGCGTTGAGCCTGTTCTGCTGCTCTGTCACCATGTCACCAGCCTCCGAGAAGAGACGTTCGCAATCGACACTTGTTGCTGCAATTCCCAAATAGTCCCAAGCCATTTGAGCCAAAGTTGGGAAGATAACTGAACCAATTGTCTGGGGAAAAACTTGTGAGATAATAATCAATATATTACAAAACGTTGGACACTCACTTTCCACCACTTGAGCACGTCAGTAGTTGCATTCACCACCTCAGACTCCAAATACCGTGTCAGCTCATCCGTTTCGTCCAACCTTCTTCGCAAAGGAGCTCGCTCCTCAGCAGTGGGCTTTGAAAAA